>CAUYQV010062194.1:0-65408 GCA_963574575.1 Galagoides demidoff
AGAGCAGTGGAGACAATGGGCAACCTTGCCTGTTCCTGATCTGAGTGGAAATTATTTCAATTTAACTCCATTCAATACAATATTGGCTGTAGGTTTACTGTAGATGGCCTCTATCAGTTTAAGAAATGTCCCTTCTATACCAATTTTCTTAAGTATTCTGATCATAAAGGGATGCTGAATATTATCAAAAGCTTTTTCTGCATCAATTGAAAGAATCATATGGTCTTTGTTTTTTAATTTGTTTATGAGATGAATTATGTTTATAGATTTACGTATGTTGAACCATCCTTGAGATCCTGGGATAAAACCCACTTGGTTGTGGTGTATGATTTGTTTGATGTGTTACTGGATTCTGTTGGTTAGGATCTTGTTGAATATTTTCACATCAATATTCATTAGTGATATTGGTCTATAATTTTCTTTCCTTGTTGGGTCTTTTCCTGGTTTGGGTATCAAGGTGATGTTTGATTCATAGAATGTGTTGGGTAGTATTCTGTCTTTTTCTATATTTTGCAAAAGGTTGAGTAGTATAGGTACTAGTTCTACTATAGGTAGGATTCTGATGTGAAGCCATCAGGGCCCGGGTTTTTATTTTTAGGGAGATTTTATATAGTTGACACTATTTCAGAACTTGATATAGGCCTGTTCAACATTTACACTTCCTTCTGGCTAAGTATTGGGAGGTGGCGTGCTTCCAAGTATTGGTCGATTTCCTTCAGATTGTCTATTTCTGGGAATAAAGTTTCTTGTAATATTCATTAAGGATTTTTTTAATTTCTAAGGGGTCTGTTGTTATTTCATCTTTACTGTTTCTGATTGATGAGATTAGAGATTTTACTCTTTTTTTTTTCTTGGTTAGGTTGGGCAAAGGTTTATCTATTTTATTGACCTTTTCAAAGAACCAACTTTTTGATTTATTGATTCTATAATCCTTTTTTTTTCAATTTCACTTAATTCTGCTCTAATTTTGGTTATTTCTTTGGGGTTGGAATGTTCTTCCTTTTCCAGTTGCTTGAAATGTCCCATTAAGTTATTAACTTCCTCTCTTTCTGCTCTCTTGAGGAAGGCTTGCAATGCTATAAATTTCCCTCTTAGGACTGCCTTTGCAGTATCCCAGAGGTTCTGATAACTCATGTCTTCACTATTGTTTTGTTCTAAAAATGTGGTAATTTCCTTCTTGATCTCGCCTCTGACTCATCTATCATTCAGCATAAGGTTATTTAGCTTCCATGTTTTTGTATGAGACTGCAAATTCCTGTTGTTACTGAATTCAACTTTTATTCCATGATGGTCCAAGAAGATGCATGGAATAATTTCTATTCTTTTAAATTTACTGAGGTTAGACTTATGACCTAAGATGTGATCTATTTTGGAATATGTTCCATGAACTGATGAGAAAAATGTGTATTCAGTTTTGTTAGGGTGAAAAGTTCTGTAGATGTCTGTTAGGTCCAAAAATTGAATAGTTAAATTTAAATCTAAAATTTCTTTGCTAAGCTTCTTATTGGAAGATCTGTCCAACACTGCCAAAGAAGTGTTAAAATCTCCTACTATGATGGAGCTGGGAGAGATCAAGTTGCTCATGCCTGTTAGATTATCTCTTATATATTGAGGTGCATTCTGGTTGGGTGCATAGATATTAATAATTGAGATCTCGTTATATTCAGTATTACCCTTAACAAATATAAAGTGGCCATCCTTGTCTTTGCTTACTTTTGTTGGTTTAAACCCTATTTTATCTGTGAATAATATTGCAACACCTGCTTTTTTCTGCTTTCCATTAGCCTGGAATATAAATGACCATCCCTTCGCCCTCAGTCTATATTTGTCTTTTAAGGTAAGATGAGATTCTTGTATACAACAGATGTCTGGTCTGAGTTCCTATATGCAATCAGCCAATCTAGGCCTCTTTAGGGGACAATTTAAGCCATTCACATTGATTGAAATTATTGATAAGCCTGGTAAAATTTTGGGCATTGAGTTGCTCGAAAGTCCAGTAGACATTTTTAATCCTTTCACCACTGTAGAAGTTGGAATTTGATCAAAAGTTTCTGAGTGAGTTTACTTTGTTGTGGAGGATAGGTTTGAGAATTTCCTGGAGAGCTGGTTTAGTTATGGCAAATTTCTTCAACGTGTGAATGTCATTAAAGTATTTAATTTCTCCATCATAGATGAAACTCAGTTTAGCTGGATACAGGATCCTGGGTTGGAAGTTATTTTGTTTTAGGAGATTGAAAGTCAATGACCATCCTCTTCTAGCCTGAAAGGTTTCAGCCAAGAGATCTGCAGTCATCCTAATACTCTTCCCCTTGTAGGCTATGATTTTCTTATGTCTGACTGCGTTCAGAATTTTCTCTTTCATATTAACTTCAGTGAAGTTAATTACAATGTGCCTGGGAGATGTCTTGTTTGGGTTGAGTCATGCTGGGGTTCTGAAACTATCTGCTATCTGAATTTCAGAATCTCTTGGCATGTCTGGAAAGTTCTCTTTCATAATTTCATGAAGAATAGCCTTGGTGTTTTGTGAAGCAACTTCATAGCCTTCAGGGATTCCTATAAGGCAAATATTAGTTTTTTTCAAATTATCCAATAACTCTCTGAGAGAAAGATCCGTTTTTGCTCTCCATTTCTTTTGATCTTTGCACTCTGGGGCTTGTTCAAAAGCTTTGTCTTCGATGTCAGAGATTCTTTCTTCTGCCTGTTCCACTCTGCTATGGAGGGATTCCACCATATCGTTCAGATCCTTTAGGGCTGCAACCTCTTGTCTTAGTGTTTCAAAATCTTTGATCATTTTATCTTTGAAATCATTGAACTCTTGAGACATCTTTTGAATAATTTCTTGAGATATCTTTTGAATCATTTCTTGAAACTCTAATTCCCTCCTTTCTTCCATTCTGTTAATCTTATTTGCTATCCAAATTCTGAACTTGATTTCTGATATCTCAACCATCTGTTTATGGATGGGGTCTTCAATTGCATCTGCTTAATTTTTCCTTTGGGGACTTGATCTACTCTGGTTATTTAAGTTGCCAGAGTTTTCCCACTGATTCCGCCCTATGCTGAGTTTACTCTGTTTGGAGACTTTATCAGAACCGTTCAGTCAGTGGCTTCTTCTGGTTGCCCAGAGAGACAGGGCATGTCTGTCATCTTCTCCCAGTTCTCAGGTGCTGGGGAATGGCAGCAGCTGCTGGATCAGACCTCGTTCAGCCTGCCAGTGCACCTGGGAGTCAGGAGACCAGCAGCAGCTAGATCAGTCCTAATTTGGCTCCACTGGGGTGACGGCCAGGCAGGGGAATTGCAGTGGTGGTGTGGGGCGCTCACAGCCAGATCAGTCCTAGTTCAGCCCCACCAGGGTTACTGGGGACAGGTGAACGACAGCAGCTGTGCGGAGCACAAGAGTGGCAGAATCAGTCCTACTTCAGCCCACTGGGGCTTTGGGGGGAGGGGCCAGATCATTACTCATTCAGCCCCACCAGGGCCACCAGGGGGCAGGGGAATGGCAGCAGCTGGATCAGTCCTAGTTTGACCCCACCAGGGCGACTGGGGGGAAGGGGAACTGCAGCGAACAGATCAGTCCTTGATCAGCCCCACTGGGGCAAGCAGGGGTCAGGGGAATAGCAGTGGCTGTGTGGGGAACACACGCAGCTGGGTCAGTCCTAGATTGGTCCCGCTGGGGCAACCAGGGGACAGGGGAACTGCTGTGGCTAGATCACTCCTAGTTCAGCCCTACTGGAGCAACTGGGAGGTGGGGGAATAGTAGTGGTGGTGCAGGGCATGTCCCCACTGGAGCAACTGGGAGTTGGGGGAATAGCAATGGTGGTGCAGGGCATGCACGCAACCAGATCAGTCATAGTTTGCCCGCTGGGGCAACCATGGGGCATGGGAACAGCAGCAGCTGGATCAGTCCTAGTTCACCCCACTGGGGCAACTGTGGGGGCAGGGGAACGGGGAGTGGAGGACTCCTCCACTGACACCCCCTGGATGTGTGCAGCACTAGCTAGCCGATCTGGTCCCTCCTGGTGTGGGAGCCTGGAGCAAGGAACTCCTCCACCACTGCCCGCATGTGGCTCTAGCAAACAGTTCTGGGCCCACCCAGAGTGGGAGCTTGGAGCTGGGATCTCCTCTGCTGCCCATGGGGTGCTTGACTCTAGCAAGCAGTTTTGGGCCCGCCCAGAGTTGGGGATTCCTCCGCTGCTGCCTGTGGGGGCATGCATACCTCTAGCAAGTAGTTCTGTGCCTGCCCAGAGCTGCCCAGAATGAAGGACTCTTCCGCAGCCACCGGCGGGACACATGCAGCTCTAGCAAACAGAGGGCTCCTCTGCAGCTTCTCGAGGGACACACACAGCTCTAGCAAGCAGATCTAGGCTCACCCAGAGTGGGGGACACCTTTCCCACTGCCTGCAGGGCTGCGTGGCTCTAGCAAGCAGTTCTGGGCCTGCCCCTAGTTGGGGAGTCCTCTGCCGCTTCCCCAAGGGGTTCACGTGGCTCTAGCAAGCAGTTATGAGCATGCCTGGAGTGGGGGACTCCTGCACTGTCCCTTGGGGTGTATGTGGCTCTAGCAAGCCGCTATGGGCCCACCAGGAGCAGTGGGCTCCTCCGGTGCCAACTGCGGGCATGTGGCTCTAGGAGCGGAGGACTCCGCCACTGCCACTGGTGGTGGGTTTTGTACATTTTGATTGTATTTTGGGGGTCACAGCTCGCCTCAACAAAGTTGTTGTGGATTCTTCCATATTTTCTCTTGGCTCAGCTCCAAACCATCAACTTACTTGCCAGACGTCTGTCCTTTAAGTCTCCTTCTGGATGGGAGCCTCTGTGGGAAGCTGGCTGTAGTCTGCCATCTTTGCTCTGCCCCCTAGGAAGATGTTTAATAGAACACAGCATGTTCATGGACAAGATAGAGGGGAAGCCAGCCAGGATACCACTTGGTTTACACCATAGAATACCAATGATGAATGTTAAGAAGTGACATCCCATCAAATTTGCTATAATGTATTAGTGTTAGAAGCAAGTCAGAGGTCCTCCCCTTACTTGGGGGAAAGTGATTATACAGAGTGTGAATATGGGAGCCAACACAGGGTCTGTCTTGCACACTCTGTCATTGGTTTATCATTGGTTACCAAAAAAATGACCAGTTTCAAAAACCCAAATCAAGAAAGGGCTTTGCAGCACTATGGGGCTATGAAAATAGTCCTGATATTTGGGTCATAAACCTGAGAGAACTCATGGTATTATAGATAAAGTACTAGAAAGAGAGGCCATGTGGCATTAATGGTAATTCTCAGTGGAAGAATCACAAAGCAAATACCTAGATTCTGGAGTAAGAGTGCACTATCTGCAGCAGAGGATTATACAGCTTCTGAAAATCAACTCTTGTCATGCTACTGGGCCTTAGTGGTGATGAAGGATCTACCAAAAGACTATCAAATGACCATGATTCTAGAACTGCTTTTCATGAGCTGAGCTTGGTTAGACCAGCCAGCCAGGTAAGCTAGGTAATATTCCATCATAAGATGGATGAGATACTTCCTGGGTTAAGTAGGAGCAGTCTGGAGACACAAGTACTCTATACAAGCAAATAGTTCTGACCTCCCATTTTATCCTCCATCATCACACCAGCATCTATCCCTCAGCTCACACCTCTGGTCATCTGGACTGTGATCAGCTGACAGATGAGAAAAAGGCCTCAATATGTGGGTATAAGTCAAAAGACTGATAGCAGCTGAATTATAGCCTTACATAGGGGTGGCCTTAAAGGGCAGAAGGGAGGTTAAATCATTTCCAGATCTAGAACCTGGTAATTCACTTACTGTGGAAAAAGAAGTTGCTCAAAGTTGGAACATACACACTTACAGAAAGTAGAAAATGGCTTGATTAGCTAGTCAAGGCCTGAGAGAAGATAGGTGGGAAGTTTGAGAATGAAGAGGGCAGAAGCATATGAACTACATGTATGGGAGCAACCACGAAGTGTGAAGATCTTCGTGTCCCATGTGTATCAGTCAAAGTCCAATCTGGAGACAGAAACTACATAGTAATTTCAGCAGGGAAACTTTAATATAAATAATTATTAACTAGTAACAGGGGACTAACTATCAAGAGGTTAAAAAAAAATCTAAAGAACAGGGGAATAACAGATAGAAGGAGCAGTCACTACCTCTGGAGCTCAGAAGAATATCGAAGGTAGAAGACCTATTTGAAGACAATATGGCTGTATTCCACTGGGTCATGGGAAAGTTGAGATACTGAAGGTCAAGATGGAGAGGTAGCAGGACTGCACTGATGGAAGATTAGGGGAAGCCACTCTGGGGCACAGGCAGACAGGGCCAGCCACATAACATGTGAGGCCAAGTGCAAAATGAAAAGGCAGGACCACTTTTTCAAACAGCAAGGAAAGAAAGTACAATTAAAGGTACTATGATATAAGGATTTTTAAGTTATTGCTTATAAAATACGAACAGATAACAGTATTACAGAATACTTCCATTACAGAAGTTAATATTCTTTATATTATAATTTTATTTGGTACAATAAATTATAATATTAAGTAAGGTGACATTTAGTAAATTATAATATTTAGTAAGGTGATTTTTTTTTTTTTTTTTTGCAGTTTTTGGCCAGGGCTGGGTTTGAACCTGCCACCTCCGGCATATGGGGTTGGCGCCCTTCCTTCTCCTTTGAGTCACAGGCACCACCCAGTAAGGTGATGTTTTGATGGCTCTTGAGATTTTTCTGACTCTCTTTTCTGCAGGCCTATAAAAACTTAGCCACTTTATTTTTAGTGTTATAATAGAATGCAATGCCAATTGTTCTTAATGATAAATAATTTTTAATTTTGAGAAGAATATTTCTGTCAATGTAACTGTTAATGGAACTATTAAGGGTGTTTTATGGGTTGCAACAACATTAGAATAAGTTTCTGACAAATTATTTTGAAATATAAATTTAAGTGCATCTACAGCATAATTCTAAATCTTTTTCCCAAAAGATTTAATTCTTTGTATAAACCATTTTGTTCATGTTAATTTAATATTAAATGTAAATTTATACACTGGCTTTTTTTTTATATATACAATGGCATTTTTTATTTTTGAGACAGAATCTCACTTTGTTGTCCCAGGCTAGAGTGCTATGGCTTCAGCCTAGCTCACAGCAACCTCAAACTCCTAGGTTGAAGCAATCCTCCTATATCAACCTCCTGAGTAGCTGGGACTACAGGTGCCTGCCACAATGCCTGGCTAATTTTTCTATTTTTAATGGAGATAGGGTGTCACTCTTGTACAGGCAGGTCTTAAACTCCAGAGCTCAAGTGATCCTCCCAGTTTAGCCTCCTAGAGCAGTAGGATTACACACATAAGCCACTGTGCCTGGCCTACAATGGCATTTTAATGTTTTCTCTGACATTTCCTATAATTTGTGGATTTGCACAAGGCATCAAAAATGACTTAATGATTTGTATATAATTAAAATGCCTATTAGATATTGCATTGCTCTATCTTCATTGACAAAAAGAGATTAAAAATTATGTTTCTTATCAATAGTTAGTTCATTGGAAGGTTCATTTGAAAACAGTGGGTTTTTTGCCATTGAATGCACTAATCTTTAAATTTAATTTCTATTTTTAAGCCTATAGATATTTACTCTCAAGTCTTGCAGTAGTTTTCAAAACCAGAGATTCCAAACTCTTTAAATATTTCTAATAACTACCCAATATGCTTTATTGCAATGTCAATGTGAATGCTTTTTTTTTTTTTATTAAATCATAGCTGTGTACATTAATGCAATCATGGAGTACCATGTACTGGTTTTATATACAATCTGAAATGTTTTCATCAAACTGGTTAACATAGCCTTCACGGCATTTTCTTAGTTATCATGTTAAGACATTTATATTCTACATTTAGTAAGTTTCACACGTACCCTTGTAAGATGCACCGTAGGTATGGTCCCACCACTTACTCTCCCTCCACCTATACTCCTGCCTCCCTTCCCCTCTCTCTCCCCTTTCCCCTTTAACAAAAATAATAATAATAATACACAGAAAAATTTATTGGCTGAGCACAGGAAATTCCTATTCTGGTGTTTTGGCTGGGGAGTTAAGACTTGTGGTGAAACCACAGGCACAGGCTCTGTCCCTGAGGATGTGGACAAGCTGGGCTAGCCTCTCCCTACAGGCCCCAGCATTGTATCCGTGAGGAGTGTCCTCTTTTTTCCAGTGCTGTTGCTGCCACCACTGCTGCTTGTGCTGTAGCTCCTATTGTCCCAGCAAAAGTCATCTTCTGAGGGTCTTCAGAGTGCCAGACTTCCCCATGCATGCCTGTGTATCTAGTGGCCAGGCCAAATGCTTTACACTCATGCTATCCACTCTCTCCTATGCCTGAAGACCTGAGCCTGTGTGTATACTATCATCTGATTATCACCTTTACTCAATGCATGCTCCATTGTTCCAGACAAGACATAAGTATGAAATTACAAAATTATTAAGAGTTTCATAAAAGAATATTAGCCAAGCCTGGGGTCCTTTCTGAGATTGGGATCCTGGGCACCTGCACCAGATTGTCCTGTTGGCAGAACTTGCTGGGAAGGTGAGCCTCACAGGCATGCTGCTGGCTGCCATGCTAGCATAGCAGCAAGCAGAGGAGACTACATCAGAAGCAGGGAGAGAAGCCCCTTTCTCTTTCAGCATCCCTTTAGTGCCCCTCTATGACCTTCTACTGACAGAGCTTAATATGGTGTCAACTGGCAAAGAGAAAATGTTTATAGGTCCAGCTTCATTTGCAAACAGGATAAAGGAGAATGTATTTGGAGTAATAAAGTGCTGACCTAAGTTTTTTTGGAAATGAATGTAACTTGTAAGACTAAAGGCAGAAAGAACTACCCATAAAAACTGCTTTCTAATTGATAAAGCTTATTATGAGGGTATGAGTTAACAATTCTTAAACCATTATATATATGTATGCTGGAGTTGAATAATTATGTAATTGAGTGGTGGGAGTCAGATTCTCACTCTTGTAGTTAAAGGTCACAGATAAGCAAGGGAGACATCTAGAATATTCCTTGAGGTAACATATTAGAGTTGGAGACAACAGTATGAACTCATACTTGGCTTAACATGGAAACAGATGTCTATCTAGGAACATATTTATAGCTATGTGTATATACAGGTTAGCACGCATGCATAGATCTCCTTGCTTGATTAGCTAAGAGGACCTAGAAACAACGACACCTCGAATGCTAAAAGTACACTTAGCACTCAGATTTTGGTTTATAATACCATTCTCTAATAAAAGGAAGCCCAGAAATGGTCCCCAAAGTAAATAAAAATAAAAATGAAAGGAAGCATGACTCCATGATAAGATGGCTGGTTTCAGGACGAGGACAAGAAATATACAAAATGATGCAGAGAGTGTGTAGTACCTAAAAGTGCTCAAATAAAGAAAAAAATTCAACAATGATGGCGGTATATTAAAAGGATTCAGATGTCAGGTGAAAGAGCTCTAAATGACCAGAGCTAGAATAATACGAGCAACAAAATAAATAAAATGCCATTGGATTATTGCCCAAAGTGTAAAATAAGTATACATGCATTCATATGAATATAAACAAATGACTGAGTGAGTTAATAAATAGGAGAGAAAAGTCAAATCCTCCAGGTGGAAGAATTATGAATAATTTATGTAGGTATTGTACCTTCAAGGAGGTAGATCATGAAAAGAGAAGGAAAAAATAAAGAGTAACTTTACATTGGAGAAACCTAATAAATACTGCCTCACTCCAGGTGATCAAAGCTAATGTCAACAGTGTTAAGTTCATGTTGATGGGATGTATCCTTTAAAGAATGTGATGAGGCCAGGAGCAGTGGCTCATGACTTGGGTCCTCACTCTGGGACCCAGGGGGGTGGATTGCCTTGAGCTCAGACATTCAGAGACCCACCTGAGCAAAAGTAAGACCATCTGAGCAAAAGAAAAAAAACAGAAAAACTAGCCAGGCATTGTGGCAGGTGCCTATAGTCCCAGCTACTTGGAAGGCTGAGGCAAGAGGATTGCGTAAGCCCAAGAGTTTATGGTTGCTGAGCTATGATGCCAGGGCACTCTACCCAGGGTGACAAGTAAGACTCTGTCTCAAAAAAAAAAAAAAAATTATGAGAATGGCCTTTTACCTCTACAGTCTTCCTTTCCAAACACATTTTTCTAATTTATTCAAGTTAAAAACTTTAGATAAATTCCAGTTAAGGAATATTTTACACAGTAACTCATGTAAGTACTCCTCCTAACTGCCCATGTCAGCAAAAACCAGGAATGCCTGAGTAACTGTCACAACTGGCAGAGCTGAAGGAGATATACCATGTTTCCCTGAAAATAAGACACTGTCTTATATTTATTTTTTCTCATAAAGACACACTAGGGCTTATTTTCAGGGGATGCTCTCTGTGCCAAAATGCATGGCATGGCTATGCAGATACACGCTGCATAGCCACGCCCATCAGTAGGTCTTATTATTATAGGGTAGAGTTTATATTTAACAAATGCATAGAAATCCTGCTAGGGCTTATTTTTTGGTTAGGTCTTATTTTGGGGGAAACACAGTAGCTACTAAATGCAGTGCTGTATTCTGGGTGGGATTCTACAACAGAAAAGCACATTAGAGGACTACCAAGGAAGTTTGAATGAAGTCTGGACTTTGATTAAAAATAATGCATCAATATTGGTTCATTGATTGTGACAAATGTACTATACTGATGTAAGATGTTAATAACGGGAAACTGGCTGAAGGGTACACTAAAATTGTACTACTTTCACAATTTTTATGTAACTTTAAAAATTATTGAAAATAAAAGTTTGCTTAGAAATAAGTTTGAAGCTGAAAGGCAACTCAACAACTAGTACATTTTAATGTCCTTCTGAGAGCATCAGCCTCTGAAGAGGCACTATACTGTCTTAGCTTGTTTTATGCTGCTATAACAGAATATCAAGCCTGGGTCATTTATAATAAACAGATGTGGGTGAGGCTCAAGGTATAATTCCTTCTGAGGCAAATTCCCTGTGCCCTCCACCCCCAGTTGTGAGCCTGTGAAGTTTAACAAGTTATCTACTTCCAAAATACAATGATACTGGCATAGCTAGGATAAGCATTTCCATTCCCAACTGTGGGAAATAGATAAGAACAGGCCCTGAGTGCGTCCAAAACTCAACAGGAAAAGGAACGTTAGGCCTTAAAGCTAGAGAATAATCTCCTTTGAGGGGAATTAGCACCATGATCACTAGAGGGAGGTACATTGCTCCCACATAATAGGGCAGAGGAATTTGTTGAGTACCTAGGTGGTTGATCTACTGGGTGTTGATACTTTCTTGCCCAATTTTGATTTCAATGACCAAGTGGATCCTGAAAAGGGCATGGTGACCAGGAGCTCAGGGATGCACACCTAGGTCACTGCACCAGGTAAACTACTCAGCAGAGTGGTGATGGGGGGTAAGCAGAGCCTAGAAAACATAACAGAGAAGGAAAAGATATTGTCTTTGTGTCACCAAGGTCAATGATCATGGCAGGGAATGTGACTCGACTCATGAATCTTTCCCTTCTGGGCTTTTCTCAGGGTAAGAGGCCCACTGGAATCCTGGAAAGCTGTTTTCTGAATACATATGAACCAGTAGCTCCAGGAGGTGAGGGGGTGGAATGTGTGGACACAGAGGTGTGCCCTCGTGCCCTTTGGCTCCTGGAAGCATAGCAGACAGATCATAGCTGTTAGCGCCTTTCCAGACTGGTTCAGCTGCAGAAAACCATCTTGCACAAGTTTATACCCCTTCCTGAGGCAGGACATGTTTAATGACTAATCCATGTGGGATCACAAAGGCCTGGGTATCTTGGCCAAACTGGGAGAACTCAGAAAGGCTATTGTAGTACCATGATTTTCCTTGGGGGTAGATTGAGACTGCTATTAAGCCTATGTTGCATTTAAATTTCTTCCTGTGCCCAATTCTGCTTCCTTTTCTGCCCTTCCACAAACACTGATCCCAATGGCATTCCTTAATAAACATCCTGCACCTGTTCTCCATCCCAGTGTCTGCCTCTCAGGGAGCGCCACCTATGACCAGTGGCTACTAAGTGCCAGGATCTATGTTACATCTCTCTTTTACTTATAGTTGTCATTTCTATTACTCCTCACTTGGTGAGATGCTTTGTGTGATGTCTATTTTTAAGATTTGGAGTGAGGCATCTCAGAGGTTAATTGGCTTGTTCAGGGTTCTATCACTTATAGGACTGACGGATTCCAAAGGCCATGCGCTGTTTAGCATGTCAGCTACAGCTGTTGTAGCAAAAAAAAAAAGCCAGACAGTAATAATCAGTCCCTACTATAGAGCAGACATTGTCTTAGGTGCTTGTACCTACATAACATCATTAAGTTTTCACAGAAAGACAATTAGACAGTGTTACATTCACTTTTATGTCATGTATAAGACCAAGACTGATGAACTTTCACAGGGTTAAGAAGCAAAGCTGTTTCTGAAACCCAGGTCTGTCTGATTACAAGGGCAGTGCTTCTCCTTGGGGCAAGCTGCTTACTTGGTCAAAGATGGAGTATCATCCAGGGAGAACATGAGAGATCCTGAAATGTGCATTTACCTAGACATAGACTAAGAGATGCAATACTCATTGAAGTATCTACCACAAACACAGGTATCTTCTTTTTCAGAGTGAGTTTTAGAATTATTTTTGGTGGGGTTGCCACCAGCCCCCTAAACCTCGTGGTTATCTATAATTAGAGTAATGTTTGATCCAAAATCATGACATTAGAGCAGCGGTTCTCAACCTGTGGATCACGACCCCTTTGTAACAATGAAAATACATCCTGCATATCAGATATTTACATCACAATTCATAACAGTAGCAAAATCACAGTTATGAATAGCAACAAAAATAATTTTATGGTTGGGGTCACCACAACATGAGGAACTGTATTAAAGGGTCGTGGCATTAGGAGGCATTAGGAAGGTTGAGAACCATTGCACTATAGCATGTCATGGAACAACAGAGGTACTCATCATGGCCATGGACAAACAGGGAGGATGCTCACACACTATTGGGAGAAAAATGTTATATTTCTTAGGTGCTATTCTTTGTTCATACTTCATTCATTTGCAAACCAAATCTTAGTATAAGGAGGGTTGCAAGAGACAGAGCTTCAGAGTGAATCTCTGAAAGGCTTCAGCTTTAGTGCATTAACTTTTTCCCTAGCAAATTCCCTTGGTTCTGGCCTCTCGATCGCCCAGCAACTCAAGTTCCACTCTGATATAAACACTGCACATTTACGATTTGTGGAATTGTTTTCCTTTAATTAAATGAAAGGGGGAGGTGTAGTTATTTTCAACTCTGCACAAATTTACTACCCAGTAGAAACCGAATAATGCATTGTAAGTAGTACTTATTCTATTTATTGTACTGTCTATTGATGTGTGTTGGACTTGTTCTATTTTGGAGGCACTGCCATGGTAACTGGGCTCCTGACAAAGGCCTGTGTCAGTGCAGAACTTGAACATGCAGAACTTTAGATAAGTGACAAAATAAAGAATCATACTCACCAGGCCCAGAAATAACAATTTCATGCTTTACTCTGGACATATTTCTCCATTAAGTTGGGAAGCCTTAGTAGGCAGTTCCTAAGATTTACTGGACATAGAACTGGGCCTGAGCAAAGTGGTAGAAGAAAGTCTATTTTCTCAGTCTCTTATGTCCCCTGATCAACATCTGTGGTTCTGCCTCTTGTTACAGTTTGACCTTTAGGCCAAGCTCACAATTTCAGGCAGAAAGCATAAGCTGGTTTTCATTCTTCAGAAAACCAGACTGACTTTTCATGACTGACCTTGAGTCCATAGATCTGAGACATTACCCTGGCTCTGCCCGTAACTGCTGACAAACTACAATTAAGTTTATAAACTTGTTACAAACAAGGAGGGCCCTTGAGCTAAATCCTTATACTCCTCTTGAAGTCAGTGACAAGGAGGAGATACAGAGGGATTCTGATCAATGCACCCTTCTCTGTGGAACTAGCAGATCCCAGTATTCCTGGTGAGTGGGCATCTAAGCTCCTAGAGACTAGGGATGCTGGACGGAAGCCTGTACGAGCAAACTCCTTTTCCTGTGAGAATTTCTTTTGGATCTAACTTAGGAATAACATCATCACTTCTACCAATTTCTCACTTCTGGAGTCACCAGTCAGCACAAGCAGTGACCAAACCCTACTCTGACTTCTTCATCTCTCTCCCCCGCCACACACACCTTCCTTCTTCTTGAACTCTCTTGGCTCAGGCTAGTTTAGTTCCCAAGTCAGGCCTGGGAAAGGAAAGGGTGGCTGTGGACCCCACCATAGACCTTGTCCTGCTGTGCAGAGCCTGCATGAGAATCCTTCTTCTCCTCTTCCAGTAGAGGCATAGCCATTGCTTATGGCTTCATGAGCTAAATTGTTCATGCTCAAACTCCATCTAGAAGCAAGATGGTGATCACCTCTCAGGAGCCTCTTGAGAAGGACTAGAGATGAACAGCCTGGCAAGGCTCTGTGTGATGAGCTGTGGGTACTAGAGGAGAGACTGACAGAAATGGCATCATCTTGCAAACTTCCTCTTTCAAAAAGAAGAGCCAACCAAAGGCACAGACAGGCAGAAGAGAAAACATGGAGAGTACTTCCTGTTTATCGAAGAAATAGCCACCTGCCCGGCTGCATAAAATTTGGAAGATTATCTCATAAACACATCTTCTCATCTCAGAAATCACTTCTTATACCCAAGATCTGAGAGGTGGCTGTAAAGGTAGGGCAGGTTTACCGCTCCCTCCTGTTTTCTCAGTCAATGCTCGAGCAACAAAGCACTCAGTCCCACCTCCTGATCCTTGGCACCCTCGGCCCCCAAGCATTTCAATCCTTGGCATTTCTTACCCTCAGCCCCCAGCCTGAGCAAGAAGGCTTGAGCCTCTCAAAGATTCCCAAAGTTGAGGGGTCAGGAATAACAGATGTGTGTCCTGGATTTAGAGAAGCCACAACTATCCTCAATTCTCTCACCTTTTCAGATTTTTTATTTTAATTGGTTATGGAAACTCCACATTTCTCTGATCCTACCTCTATTTCCCTTCCCCCCAATACTAGTCTGCCATAAACTACAGAAATTACTGCATTCCACTCCCCAGCCTTCTCCCTTGGGATCTTGGGCATTTCCAGTGGGGGGGGGGGGTCAGCTCTCACACTAGCGCTCACCTCCCTCCCCCCATTTAATCAGTTCTTATCCCAGTTTGTCAAACCTTCCACTTGTCAATGACATATTTGTGCAGCAGGAAGGGGAAGCAGAGTTAGAGGTTACAGAGACAGGAGGACAACAGGTGTGGAGTTATGCTATATCTGGGGAGTGTTTCAGGCAAAAAGGGCGAAATGAGCTGTAATTTTTTTTATTTTTCTAGAGGGCAGAGTTAACGAAAGAGCTAAGGAAAGAAAAAAGAAGGAAGGAAGACAGGGAAGGAGGGAGGGAGGGAAAGAAAGGAGTACTCAAGCGTCCAATTCTGGGGTGAGTATGTGTAAAGGCTAGAGAGGACGGTGTGGAGGAAGGAGGAAGACCAACAGAGACTCTGTATTTTTAGGGGTGACGGAACGCTTCCGGCCTGTGAAGGCTGGAGATGTTAATTATAGGACCTGTGGATGTCAGCAGAGATCTTTTAAAAGAATAACCCAAGTGCCTATAATCCCCCCAAGAATACAGAGCCCGTTTTAGAAATGGCCGTCAAAGGCAACAAAAGTGAAATGCGCAAATGCTTTCTACGCAGGGTGGTGCTGGGCAACCAGCTCGCCCGCCGCCTCCCCCACGCTGTTGCTAGGAGACCGGAGGGCCATCCTTCCATCATCTCCATACTTGCTGGGAGATTGAGTAATTGGTGTCTGCATGTGCGTGTGCTGCTTCCCAAAATATCTCTTTAAAAAGACGTGAGAGGGATGCGGAGCCAGTAGGTAGGACGATGGGGGCGGACTCTGTCTCAAGGGGGCAACGCGTTCGCGTTCCAAGAGCCCAGTCTGAAGCTGAGAAGGGGGTGGGGACCCACACGGGGATAGAGATGGGGAGCTGTTGACAGCTCTTATTCCTGTTCATCCTCCGCCTTGTTATTTGGGACTGATCTCCTAAGTGGAGTCTGGAAATTTAGGGAGAAATGTAGTTTGTTTTTTCCTTCTTATTCTTGAGACCCAGCAAGGCTATCAGAAATATTTTATTTTGTAGCTGTTTAGAATATAAATGCACCCCCTTTATAGTGCTTGATTAAAAGGGCTAAGCCCTGTTTTCTGGGAAGGGGGGGGATGAGAAAATAGGGCATGCATGTGAAAACACACACACACACAGATGAAAATGCTACCTCCATTGCAGGGAGCCAGTAAAGCATCCAGGGGTCCACAGCTGGAGGATCTCTGGAAGTTAGACAGCCTGAGGGTGAGACCGGGCCCTTCATGACCCGTCTGTGCCTCCGTTTCCTATGTGTAACCTGATAGGGTTGAGCTAGAACATCCATAAGGTATGCTACAAATCTCCAACTTT
This sequence comes from Galagoides demidoff, assembly GCA_963574575.1. NCBI lineage: Eukaryota > Metazoa > Chordata > Mammalia > Primates > Galagidae > Galagoides > Galagoides demidoff. The sequence continues at coordinate 16,555 of CAUYQV010062194.1, forward strand.
CCTGGACTCTGACATCCCATCTTTTCCCCACTGACAAGGGACGATGTCATATTATTTCTTTGTGGAGGTGTTCAATTCTCTGTTTTAATTAGCAAGCAAAATTCAATGGATTGCTGGACTATACACTTTCTAAAATATCTGCTCAAATGCCTGTTGCTGGAAGCCTCAGTGAGTAGATTGGGAAATACAATAACTGAATTTTAAAATTTATTATTTTCCTTTTTGTCACACTCATCCTATCATAATTAACATATTCAAAATCTGATTTGTGATAGCATCCCTTTCTTCTTTTTAACCACAAGTGTGAGGAGGCAGTGTGTTCAGGACGCATTGACTCTGTATTCTGATATTGTAACTGAGAACTAAGAATTTGGGGAATTTTTTCTTAAAGTCACTGGCCAGACGCTTGAATGTTCTGGAATTCTATCAAGAATTAGGAGACTTACTTGCTGGATCCAACTCTGTCACTTAACTTAGGGGATTATGACCAGATCCTTATCTGTAACATAGTGGTGGGAGGTGCCCTGTGCTCTAGGCCTCACTGGAAGGTTAGGAAGGAAACTGCCATAATATATGGAAATGTACTCTGGAATGGAGAAAGGGTGCACAGAATGTACTGCATTCTTTTCACTGTGTGCCTGAGAAATTTATTCATTTATTCAGAAAGTATTTTTTGAGACACTGCTTCTGCCAGGCCCTCATTAGGCATTCATTCACATGGTGCATACACATGGTCAGTGTCCTTCATCGTCCAGCCCATGCCTGCAGTTCTAGGGAAAATGACCTGCTATTACTACAGAAAACTGCACTCTCAACAGCTGCATCCTCTGAATACTACACATTTTCCTAGGTTGAACCTTTGCACAGTGTGAAAAATGCTTTCAAATCACTCCCACGAGTGTCTGTCTTATTTTGTTCTTGAACACTCCCAGTGACACAAACCTCAGACACTTTACTTCCTGTGTTAATGAATGCCAATGCCTAATCATTGTACAAGCAGATGTTCCTTAGGAAAAACAAATAAAATTAAGGCTATCTTTAGGTTAACACACCCCCCCCATACACCCCCTGAGCAGGCAGAGAAGCAATACCTTCCACCTTTTTTTTCCCCTCTCACTTTGGGGATGGTGAAGCTCACTATCACACGAAACACCAGACTTCCTCATTTTCCTTGTTTTTCACAGCATTCACGGTGAGATTTTTGGGTCTGGAATACAAGGGCTGTGAGAAGCCCTTTTTTTGGATGGACCTGGAATACAAGGGCTGTGAGAAGTTCCATTCATTGTGTTGACACCATGCATAGATTGTTTTTCCGGGAGGAAATGGACCTCTCTTTTCTCTCTGACCCCTTAAAAAGTTGGCTTCCCCTTGTGGCAAGAATAAGATGAAGCTTGGAATACAGGTGAGGGGAAATGAACTGATGCCACTAAAGAGAACCCTGGCGTGATGGACTGGGCCCTAGTGTTACCAGGCAGAGCTTGGTTCATTGCCCTTTCTTCTGCGTATTTGGCAAGCATTCCGGAGTTTTCAGAAGTGGGGTGGATGTGAGAGGAAGAGCACAAGGGAGTCATAAAGGGGTGCCAAGTAATAATGAATAAGAGTTATTTTGTAGACTCCCAGGAGATCTGAGCCCATCGGCAGTCGTTCCGAGGAGGTAGATGTTGGTTCAGCACCAGGAAGTCTTTGCTAAGGAAGCTTTGCAAAATGCAAAGGGACTGGGGAGAAGGAGAAAGAAAAAGTGTTCAAAAAAGTCCTCTTCCTGGGGCTGGCCCCCAGTAAGGATCACCCTGGGTCGTCCTCTACTACCCTTCTGGAAACATTAAATAACTTTGCAAAATGGTTTTGGAAAGCCCACCACATAAAAGAGTTCCCTGGTCAACTGGAACTGAACAAAATAGCCATCATCTTAAAGAAGCCACAGAATTGTTTTTATGTCTTTATATTTGACCACAATTGCCTCATTTTAAGAAAGTGTGGAGGTGGTGCTCTTTAAGGAATGCTTCTTTTCTTAATTTTGAATATAATAAATTCTTCTTCTTTTTTTTTTTTAATGGGAAGCCAACTGTCCACTTGAAAATAAAAACTTGGCTTTTTCTATTTTCACTCATGGTGACCTTGCTGCTTCTGGAGCCTTCTCTGGGATCTCCACACTGAGTCAGGAAAAAACAAACAAACAAAAAAATGGCTTTGTTCACACCTGGGAGCATTTGAAGTCATTTATACTAAAAATTTGTTTAATGGTTTCAAAGCATGGAGTAATTTATTTGAATCTAGAAAAAAAAAAGCTTGCATTATATAGTTTATATAATTGAGGAATATAAGGCTTAAAAGGGTTAGAATGACTTGCCTAAGGCTACACCCCCTGTTTCTAAGCATACTAAAGGCATCAATCTATCATAATCTAGCCTCTTGGCTTCACATCTCAAACTCCGTAACTATCATCCATCCATTCATTAATTCAGAAATCCTGAGAACTATCTACGTGTCAGAAGCCATCCTAGTCAGTGAACCAAAGATACCAAAGTATCTGCCTGTAGAAAGCTTACATTCTACTTGTAGAAAATGGCCTATAAAAATAAATAGGTAAAAAATACAATATTATCATGTAAGAAAGGGCAAATACAACAGACCCGAGGGACTGATCATGGAAGGGGAAAGCTCACAGGGCAGGATTAGTAGGTGGAATGTTGTGTTCCTGGTGCCCAAGAATCTCTAGGATTTCACCCAGCAATCTGGTAGGGCTGAATTTAGACTTCTGAAGGGGGAACCTGACCTTGGGGCTTTGGGCCTTTCATGTTTGTGTGATTAAGAAAATACTGGCCCCTGCTCTGCAGTGATCAGAGGCTGAGATTTCATAGTAATAGGGAAGAACCTCAACTCTGGCTGGATACTTGCCTGCTCTGTTTTCATGGTGAGAGGCTGGGCCCAAGCCTTGCATTTTATAGCAAGCTGTACCAGGAGGAACTTCACAAGAATGTATGTTTGGAATATCACCAGCTATTTCTCTGGCATAATGTGGATCTGGAGTTCTAACTTTTTGGGTGATCAGGACTGATTGATTTAATGCCTCAAGAGCACTGGGTCATAACCCATTTCCATGGAGTTTTATAGGAATCTTATTTCCTGAGAGAACATGTAGTTCACTACTCAACTTCTTGGATACTGATGATCTGCTTTTCAAATCTATCTAGTACTCTATCCAACATTCTTGAACCAAAGGTCTAGGCCCTTATCTGTTTGGCCCATTTGCTGCTGAGTCAAATCTTAGGTCCAGCGCAATGTGTTTCTGTTTAGGTGGCTGGAATTCTTGGGCTGAGCCTGAATATTCTCTAGAACAATAACTTCTCTACCCTCACTGCAAGTTGGAAATACCTAAAGACATTGCAAAGGATACCTATATCTTGGCCAACCCAGACTAATAGAAACTAATTCTTTTAAGGTAAAGCTTTGCCTTCTGTATCTTTCAAAGTTCCCCTGAGGTATTTTCATCCACAGTGAAAGCTAAGAAGAACCGTTCTAATATTCACCTTGCCAGAAAAATAAGACTAAGTGAAGAAAATCCTCACTTCAAATTAGGGAAGGAAGCTTTGAGATTTCTGGCGAAGATGGAAGGCATAACAGGTGTACAAAGCCTTGCATCTTGTTCTGAATGCATATGTATGTTTGTTAAAATATAACAAAAAAATTTAAAAAATAAAAATCTCAGTGCACCAATGAAACTAAAACCCAAAGGGATCTTTAAGAGTAGATGGTTTTGAGGCTGAAGTCATAATAGCTAAAAGATTAGGTGTGAGAACTAGAATTCTTACAGAAAGCCAAGGTACTCCATCAATGAGGAGGGACTATAAAACCTGCATTTACCTGCCCAGGCACTTAGGTAAGAAGTAGGATGTTGTCCTTGGGCTATGAATGTGCTTCCAGAGCCCGCAGCTACATCAAGGCTCTAGTACATCAAGGCTCCAGAATAGCTCCCAACTCTCCCCTAATGGGAAGTGAAGGGGAGCTGGACAAGGATGTTTACAACATGCCTATCACAGGATACTTCTTTTACCTAATGTCTAGTTGTCCAACCTGTATCCAGAGGGTCCTTCACATTGAAAATTTGTTTAAATTTGTGCTCTTGTCTGAACTGTGACCAGTTTAGGGCTGCCCAACCATCATGTAGGTTGCTGGGAGCCCAACTTTGTGTGCTCTCCTGTGTTCTGGGAGAAACTTGGCCTAGGGCTGCCTTGGTTCTGCAGATGGAAGGTGAAAATTCAATACACCACTACAATAGGCTGTAAGTTTAGATATTTTTCCCCACAGATCTTGGGCAAAGAAGATGCCATGAGTTGGGAGGGCATCCTCCAGCCCTGGGTCATACAAGGCAGCAACGAAGAGTCAGGCAGGCAGGGAGAGTGTGTATAGAGCAACTAGCAGCACAGATAAAGGAATAGGGTGTGGGTCACTTTACACTCACAGACATATGCCTGAGTGCTCCATTTGAAGCAAGAGGTGAAAAGTAGGAAGCCCAGTGTGCTGGGCTGGGAAGATGTCTCTGAGTTCCCATCTCTGCTCGCTGGCCTGGGCTACTTGAGTGTGAAGTGCAAATTATGTCTCAGTCCTGCTTCTTGCCTGAGAAGCTCAAATGTGTATTCAAAATGAATGCCAAGCCAACATAAAACTCTTAAGAATTCTCCACCAGGTAGAAATATAGTCACCCTCAAGAACTCAGCAACCCCAAACTGCACCATCCATGGGTGTAGGCCCAAATATACACTATTCTGTATTTGTGGTTCTGTGCTGATATGACATAAAAATAGACCTGGAACAATTCAAAACTGAAGCTCTCTGGGAGGAGAAAATGTTCATCTATTACCTGAGACAAATCTATCCAGGATATAGACAAAATTTCTGAAAAAGAAAATTCTCACTGAAGATGTACCCAGAGAACAGAAATGACCAGACCTGGGTGGCTTAAAGCAGAAGTTGCATATTGAGGTGTCAGTGGGACCGCACTGCCTGTGACACCTCTATGGGAGAGTCCATTCCTTACCTCTTTCAGCTCCTGTGGCTCCAGGCGTTCCTTGGGTTATGCTCATGTCATTCTAGTCTCTGTCTTTGTCTTTACATCACGTCTTTCTCTGCGTGTTTCAGAACTGCCTCTGCATTTTCTCATAAGGATACATATGATTAAATATAGGAGCCACTTGGAAAATTCAAAACAAGCCTCTCTTCTCAAGGTCTCACCTTAATCATGTCTTTCCCATACACGATGATACTTTCTATTTTGACATATAATAAAATATCCTCAAGTTCCAGGGATGAGAATGGGGAATACCTTTGCGGGGGGCAACCATTAAGCCTTCTAAAACACCTACCTAGTGAAAATAGAGCAACCTGGTGGAGACTTTAAACTAAAAATGTTTAAACTGGTCCAAGAGATATAAATAGGAACTAAGCCCACAAGGCATTATGAAAAAAACTAAGACTAAGACAGGAAAAAAGACGAGAAACTCTGAGGAAGAACCAAACAGAAATTCCAACAGTGAAAAATAGAGTAAGTGACATAAAAAGCAAGTCAACTCAGTAAATTAAGCAGAGGAACAGACAACAGTTCATGAGGGAATATTGCTAAATGCTACAAAGACAAATAACAAGGGAGCAGACATGAAGGAGACAGTGAGAAGCTCCAACATGTGTCTAACTGCAAGGTTTAGAGGAAAGAAAGAGAATGTCCTGGAGAAATGCTTCTAAGAGAGAACGGTGGAATGAAACTGTACTTAAGGACAGGTTCCAACATTGGGGCTAACTCCCATGGTGGAATGAAACTGTACTTAAGAAGGACAGGTGCCAACATTGGGACTAACTCCCACATAAAGAGTATCTATACCTACATATGTGGTAATAGAAATGGATACTATGAAGGACAAAGGGAAAATCTTAAATGCTGCTAGAAAGAACTGACAGGTGGTCTAAAGAGGAATAAAAATTGTGTTAACAGAAGCCTTTTCATGACAAACACAAGATGCCAAACAATGGATTGAAGGCTGGAGGAAAGTGACTGCTGAACTAGGCTCCCGTTGTCAGCTCTGGTATTCTGCTGGATCTTGATGCACAGTAAATTAGAGACCTGTCTCTTACTTCCTGGCTATCCGTCAACCTTGGGATCCGTGGGTTACCTTAAGACAGGAACACTCAGTGATGCCTAGATTGATCTTGCTCTTGCAGGAAGTGAGCCAGAGTCAGATACAGCCTGATTTGAAGGAAATTAACTAAGCAACATTTTGCACAGTTGGGTTTGGTTGCTATCAATCCATATATATTATAGAAGAAAAGGGTGCAGTTATTCTTACAGAGGCTGTGAATTGTCTCTGTGCAATTGACTTTAAAATCAGTGTATGTAACATGATGTGTGTGTACAAGTTAAATCTTCCCTAGAAGTGACCAACATAAGCAGAACTCATGTGAGAAGTGACTTTAGTACTTAACTGGTAATTAAAATATTGTTACTGACACCAGAGTTTGTTGTTAGGTACCAAAAAGGATATTAGGTAGTAGGCTGAGTTTTTTTGTTTGTTTTGAGACAGAGTTGTACTATGTTGCCCTTGGTAGAGTGCCATAGCTTCACAGCTGACAGCAACTTCAAACTCTTATGTTCACCTCCTAATCCCCCAGAACCAGTGAATATTACCTTATATGGACCGAGATATAATTAAGTTAAGGATCTTGTGAGAAGGAGCTTATTGGGACTATCTGGGTGAGCCCTAAGTACAATCACATGTATTCTCATGAAACAGATACCCAGAGGAGAAGACATGTGAAGAAGAGGAGAAGATGATATGACGGGGAGGCAGAGAGTGGAGTACCATAGCTATAAGCCACAGAACATCTGGGGTCACCAAAGGCTGGAATAGAAAGGAACAGACTCTTCCCTAGAGCCTTCACAGGGCGTACAGCTCTGCCAACACTTTACTGTCAGACTTTTGTCCTCCAGAACTGTGAGTGACTAAACCTCCATTGTCCTAAACCACCTAATTTATGGTAGCTTGTTGCAACAGCCACTAGCAACTAATATACATTCATTACAGCCTGAATTCATTTTGTTAGGTGGTTTATTCTAGAAGTAAGTATGTCTACTCTTATAAGAAGCATTTTATTATCCAAGAAATTAGGCACCCTTGAGGGTGGGTGGAAGGTGTGTTCAGAACAGGAAGGTGGGGCACACAGGGAAGCAGGTGAGGGCTCTGCAACACTTGACTTCAGCTTCGGAATTTGAATTGATACTGTTGTAATTATACCAATAATGGGATGATGGCAGTTCAAATTGGGTTATGGTTGGCCAAGGCATTAGCAGCTAACCTTTCCTCCTTTAATCCATAGTTTCTGGGACTGGGCTGTACCCTTCGATCCCACAGAGACACATAATCCTATTTGGATTTTTAAGCAAATTATCTCCCCTCCCCCCATGTAGCTTTAAATTCCCTGCTGCATTTTAATCTGATTAAGTTTTTTTTTTTTTTTTAACTCAATGCACCAGTGAAGGGGAGGTATTCAAGAGGCAGAGTTTCTGAGAAGTTTGAGTTCTGGGGCAGCTCCCTGCCAGACCTGACATTCGGGTGCCTGCATTGCCCAGAAGCCACTAGGCCTCTGAGAGGGTCAAGGAGAAGAGGCCAGACCCTGGTAAATAGCACTGAAATACTGATGAATGAGAGTGTGGATGGACCTCTCCCTTGGTGAGAAAGGGACAGCTATAGGACCCCCTGCCAAGCCATGTATATTTTGTCTTCCCTCATCATTATTTTTCAAAAACACAGTGCACAGAGAGGCCAGGAGAGGGTGGCATTTTTAATTCAATTATTTCTGCTCTCAGGTCATTCAGATCCTCAAAGCTGTCCAACCTTAACAGGATGCCACAGTATACATTTCCCTTGGGGGGCTTAGGTCTAATCTTTTAGAAACTATGGTGATTCTGTCTTCTCGCCCTGTGTTATCCACCATGGCAGGTGCTCATCACATGTGGTTATATAAATCTAAATGAATTAAATGTAATTTCAAATTCCTTCTTCAGTCACACTGGCCACATTTCAAGTGTCCTTTAGCCAGTGAAGATTGAGCATGTCTATCACTGCAGATGGTAAATGCCCTAGTTACCTAAGCTGTAAGTTGAAAATATCAGACTGGTGGAGCGATCAGTCAGGAAACTGGTACCTAAGGCACTTACCCTCACTGCAGGAATCTTCATGACCATATCTAAAAAATACACATCTGAAGCTGGGTGCGATGGCACACTCCTCTGGGTCCCAAGTACTCAGGAGGCTGAGGCAGAAGGATTGCTTTAACCCAGGAGTATGAGGCTGTAGTGTGCTATGATCATACGAATGCCACTGTACTCTAGCCTGAGCAACATAGCAAGGCTCTGTCTCTAAAAACGAATAAAGAAATCAATCCCATCCTGCTACATTCATGTAGAAAAGTGAACACACCATGCTTTGTGGAAATTTTGTACATTTTCAGAAGTAACCATCATGTCACCTTGAGTCTCTCTTTTGGAGGATGTTATTTATTGTAAGACATCATTTTTATTAAATACACTGTAGTACAAGAGACTTTCCATGTCAGGTTGAGAGAAGCTGGTCACATGATTTACAAACAAAACTTTTGTTGTTGTTGTTTTTGAAACACTGTATTCAGGTGTCACTTTGAAATCAGCCAAGATGCAGTGGGTCTTAGTAAAGCAATGGACCTCAAAACGGATTGCAAAACAGGAACCGGTAAGTGTTGGCACAGAGACATCACATTAAAAGGAAAAGAAACCAAATGAAAAGAGAGAGAGTTCCGAATACCAGGTCACAATTGAAGGGGAAATATATCTGCAGAGAGATATTGAAATGTGTGTGTATATGGCCCGGATATATACAAACATCTCTCCAGATACAGCAGCAAATGCAGAGTGTCCACATCTCCAGGCAGATTTGTAAGTCGTAGGTAATGGTCAAGGAACGCAGGGAGTTCACCGTAATTTGGTCATTTGTCAAGGGATTACACATTTTAAAATCCACATTTAATTCAAAGACCTTGTATTTAAAACATTTCCAGCTGTTTTATACATTTTTAAAAGCAATAGTAAGATATACAAGCTGCAAGATGTAGGCCTTTACATTATATTTCATTGTCTCCCCTTTTTTCCCCCTCATTTAAACACATGGCTATTAGCAGCTTCTGTTATGCTTGCTCCAGTACATTGAACATTCAGTCAGCCTTCACTCAGAATCATTTTCATTAATGCACAGACCAAAGAAATAAAATAAACATGGACCTGGCCTCAAATGCAGAGACTTAAAAATGACATCCCCATTTTTCCCGATTTCGTCTCCTGAGACGTATGTTAAGATGGCAAAATAGTTGCTTGGTGGTGGTTGTGAAATTCACAGTGTTTTTGCCTGCAACACATATATACATATACATATACATACATACATATATATATATATATATATATATATACTTTTTTTGCTTTGCTTTGTATTTGTGATGAATGGAGCGAAAATAGATAAATAAATAAATACATAAATAAATACATAATTCAATAAATAAAGGTCAAGGAAAAGGAGGGGAGGAAATGCAAAAAATAAGGATATAACTTTGACTTGAGCAGCAGTGATTCATTCCAGCCCTGACAACAAGCAAAATACCCCTGTCTGCACTGTCATTTTTAACTGTAAAATCCCTCCCATCCCTTTAGAATAACATTTGAAATGCATGTGCAAGCTATCATAACCTCAGAGTGTCCACATATCAATTAAGCATCGTAAAGAATCAGCTTTAACTACTAACTACCTTAGGCATTTGGGGAGTTGGGTCACTGGTCATTCCTCTCATGGGATTTCCTGGAACAGTGTGATATATGGCCAAACCAAAGGTCAACATGGAAAACGAAACTCCTCAAACAGGAAAGGGGGAAAAAAAGAGAGGAGCCAGAAAAATCAAAGATGTGCGTGTAGATGTAGTCATTTATTTGATTAGATATAATTTAACATTACTGGTGTAATAGGCTGTCCAATTTGCAAAAAGGAAGGTAAAAAAAGATAAAAAGTCCATTCTTGACCCAGGGAATCCTGTCGTCATGATGCTTTGCAAAGGACAGCATTCTCCACTCTTGGTTGGTACATTCGTACTTGGATGTGAGAATCTCTAAGACTTGCTCATCTCACTGTGAGGTCTTGGACATCTCCCTATTGGCCTTCGAGACACTGGGATCGTGACATTGCAATTCACACCCAGAATGCTTAGACTCTGAACACAAAGTGTAAAGGGATCACAGCAGGACAAGACAAGGTGAGCATAATACAAATATGCAGAAAAACAAAACAAAATTGATTTTCCTTTTCTGGACCTTTGCATAACATGATCTAATTCAGTCTGCATTTTCCTTTGCAAGGAACCAGAGAATGAACTCAGTGTGGTGGGATGGCTATTATTCGGTTGTTTTGGGAAGCACATTATCTTAAATATGCCTTCCACCCATGCAGTACAGCACAGAGTTGAAAAGTGTGATGTGTCCTACCCACATGGAGGATGGAAGCACTAACAGCAACAAGACATTAAAAAGTTTTGGTTATTCGCAGATTTTAAGCAAATTATTCATACTGTACCCTACTTATAATTATCTCTATTATTGTATGCCTATAAATTTATACATAAACACACAAACACACTATGTTTGTGCATTTGTATATGTATAAATCAAGTATTTATAACACATATATAAATACATGGAAATATCACACGTAGCACGGATGTGAACACATGTATAATATGAATTCTGATATAATCATTTATAGCACAGTTCCAAGTATTTTCTAGATAAGCCTGATTATGACATTGGTTCAGTGTACAAGGATTTCGCTGAAGCTAAGAGCATGATTATATATCACAGTATCTCAGCTGCTTATCATCTCCTGTATTGCCTTTTGTTCTTCTAATTTCACATTCTGTTTCATGAATTTGTTAGTGTGCTTTCTTTCCTGAACACTTGTTTGAATATTTGAATTTCTAGTGGACAGAATCATGAAGTTCAGAGTCAGAGTACTTGGATTAAGTCCCAGTGGGGCCAGAAGCTGGAGCCTTCTAGCTTGCATCTGAGCTTCTCTGAGTCTCACGTTCCTCACCTAATAAAAAAAAAAATAGGAATAATTTGCTAACACATGTAAAAAGTGTTTGGAAAACTATTAATTTGTAAGTGGAAATGATTGTCAGACTGGGTGTGTGCTAAAGAAGTATGTTTGTCACTGCTACTACTGTAATTTTTAACCTATTTGCTGGCAGGCCATATTTGGTGACCAAACATTTTAGAATAAGCATGCTACTTTTCTAAAAATTAGACCACCAGAAAGGGGGTGGTGGGAGAAAAGTGACAATTTTTTAAAGATGTTCTGTGGCTCGTTCAGCTAGTTTAAAAGTTATCGATATTCTGTCAATGTGTGACATCTCTGAAGCCAGCACATACTCTTGAGACAACAGAGGAAATAATAATAATCAGTAATATAAATAACTATAAAACTTTGCAGTTGCATAGAACTTTTCAAGATCTTAAGAGACTTGTCAGAAGGTGTAAGGAGAATTCTTTCTCTGTTCTTTCTTTCTCTCTCTCTCTTTTTCTTTTCCTTTTTTTCTTTCTTTTTTTGCTTTTTGATTTCACAGGAAAACACAAAACTGGAATGGAATGCTCCCATCTTCTTGTCTGCCTAAAACTTCACAGCCCTTCTTGAATTTGATCCTTTGCTCTCTTAAAATAAAAGCAATAACGTGCAGCTTCTTCCCCCAGAGCAGCTGGCTGGACACACACAGGTAACAAACCTGTACAGGTTTTCAGGTCATTGCTGATGGAATCTAGAAAAGTGTTTGTACAAATCTGCCCCTTCCTTCCTGCTTTATGGGTCCACAGTGTTTTAACAGTACCATGGGTCCTTAATAGGATATATACATGCATGTATATATCATTGAGATATGGCTTTCGTTAGATTATTATGTGTATCCGGAGGGATTTTTCTTCACCGCCAAAGAGAACAAACAATTCAAACTCCATCTCTCCTAGGCCAGCGCAGAACTCAAAGGGACTGTAAAGTTTATTTTGTCCAACCCCCTCGTTTCACTGCAGATGCTACTGGATTGCCTTTTGTTCTCTGTTAATTTACACTTTTGAATTTTTGAGAACTGGCTTTCGAAGCCTATAATAGAAAACAAAGTGTTCCAGTAATTAACAGGCGCAAGCAAAACCTAAAACAGAGCTATTGCACCTTCAGAAACAAATACGAAATAACATGACTTAAGATGAATTAAAATCACTCCCTTTCAATCTGGCTCATGTTATAGAGATGTCAAGTTTAACAAAATTCCCCTCACAGAGGGTAGCAAGTTTCTTGAGGAACAGAAATATTTGCCTTCCTTGGTATATCTGACCATTCAAATAACGGTAAATTTCTATTTGAATTTACGCCCTCTTTCTGCAAAACCAGTGACTATGCCCAGAGACGCACACCTCCAATGCTAGGTCTGGGCACAGCCTCCCATTGGCATGCTGTGCCAAAATTTTATTTTGACTTTTTTAATGGAGTGAAGAAAACAAAACAGCATACTGACAATGGGGTACACTGGAATGAAACCACTCTCCCAACCAGAGCCCAGAGCAAGGGACTTGGCCTGTGTACACTGAACATTAATGTATGTGAGGCCCTCAGGGGGAGTGGTCCTCTCCCGCGGATATTGATTCTGCCCTTCCCACAGTCCTGTGGGTTCCACGTGGATGAGGGAATCCACGCTTCAGGGTCCATATTCATTACAACCCATCACCACCGTACAAGGCAGAGGCGTTTATCCTCAGCTACTCAGCTCCATTAGCTTCCCCTAATTGTATAAGTCATACCTTTTAAGGATCTGCTTTACCTATCAGGGGCACGACATCTGCGGCGGTAGTTTCTGCACACAAGGTAGTAATCCACGAAGACCATGCACAATTTTGCTTGCACAGTTAAAAGGACGGTGGGAGTGGCAGTTAGGGGTCGGAGGGAAGTGCTATCTGAGAAGTTCAATATAAGAGAAACTCGCCTCCGAATTTATAGCTTGTTCTATCTTTTCCAAGTCCTTGGTTTTCCCACCTGATCCTGAAATGATCTCTGGACACCAATCCGCCCATTTTTGACTGAACTTGACCAAAGCTCAGTGGATAACACTTGGAAAACAAACCAGTGCTATTACGGCGACCTACAAAGACAAGACAGCACCGGGTGTGCCGTCTCGTGTCTCATGGAAGCCATCTTTTCTCTCTACTGCACTCCAGTATTTCCAGTGATGGGAAAAGAATAGTCCATGGCACCGAGTTCAACAGTCTTTTTACTCCTCAGAAAGGTCCTCAGGGGAAGGTGCCGAATACATTCCTCCCAGCTCCCAGTTGCTGGATTTTTCCTACGTCGGGACTGATGCTAGCTGATCCCAATGGTTATCTTTGTTCCTCCCATACAGCAGTTTAGAACAAATCTTCTTTCTCTCTGTTTTTTAATCTCCCATAGATAAAGGCTTCCCAGATTGAACACAAGTTTTCCTTTTCATACACAGGCTTAAGCCATCCAAAAACAATAAGAACGGTAATAATAATAAATAAATAGAAGTGAATCCATAGAAACTCTCGATGTCTGTACAGCGGAAGTGACAAAGTTTAAGTCAAATATTTGTTTTCCCTTTTTTTCATCCACATCAAAGGCAGGAATACAACAAGGCATTGTTAGTTGTGGTGGGCAAACTGAAGTGTCTGCTGATATAACAAATTGGGTTTGTTAAGGCCTTTGTCTATGCAGAGTTAATAGTAATGCAGAAGCCAGATTGGTTAAAAAGAGAGGGTAAGAACTGGGAAACAGGGAAGACCAACCAAATAAAGAGGAAAAAAAAAAGTAAAAGAAATGAAAAAATAAATAAAAGGAACAAACCAAGGGAGATGGAGAGAGAGAAAGAGATAATGCCAAAAAGAAGTCAACACTGTGTCTACGGATGGAGAAGTACACACTGCTTCCCTCTGAGAAAGTCTCGGTGTCTCTGCTGTTAGTACCATCAGAGTAAGGAGAGCAGCTCCTGGCTTCCAGCGGCAGTTAAAAGATGTTCGTCCTCTCGGCCCGTCTGAGGAGTGCGTTGGGAAGGATCGGTCTGGGGGAAAGGGCCCTAGCCTAGAATATCCAGGTAGACAGGAGATGCCTTGGCCAAGTTCTGAAGGAGGGTGTGGATGCCCTTGATGTTCTTCCTCATGTGGGGCTCTCGCTGCCAGCACCCCAGCATCAGCTCATACACCTCCTGGGGGCAAGTGCGGGGTCGCTGCAGGACTCGGCCCTGAGTGATGCATTCTATCACCTGCATGGGGAGACCAAAGACAGGGTGAGAAAGAGCAGCACCAGTCAAAGAAACATCCGGACAAAGAAGGCAGGGAGGGGCACTGTGGATTTTTCTCAGAAGGAAGAGAGCAATTCTGGTATCATTTAACCTTGACTGGATTGTAGCAAGGTTAACTTGACTGGCTTATGTCCACTTTTTTCCAGCCACCCTCATTTCACATAACTAGTGGAGAGGCTCCCAGCCCTCCCCCTGGAACTCCCAGGGGGTTTAGTTTTGGCTGGCCCGAGATGGCACCTGAGTCACTTCTGAGTTAAGGCCCTGACAGACAGGGCACCCCCCAGGCTGTAGAAAGAAGCAGTCATATTGGACAATGGAATTGGATTAGAAAGACAGAGATGGATCTGACAAAGATGTGGGGCCCTTGACCAAGACACTGTGACTCAAATATAGATGCATTTGCAAACACATTAGAATAGGAAGACAAAATGCTTGAGTCTTTCACTAGAAGTTAAGGACCTAGTGAAATGTGCAAAAAGGAAAGAAGCTTGAAACTTCACTGGAACAAGAACCCAAACCCTGCTGTCAGTTCATCAGCTGAGCAGCACGAGCGGCTCTTCAGCGCCCTCACTAGGGAAGGAAAGCCAGTTCAGGCAGCACTGGGCTTTTCTCCCTCCGCGACTCTTATGTTCAAGGGAGACTAGACTTTGGCCATGAATTTCAGATACATAGCAGGCTATTTGGGAAGTGTTGCCTCCAACAAAGCCACATAAGATCATGTTCTCCTGACTTCCAGCCCTAAAGGAAACCCCAGCAGTGGTCTGCCTCTGCAGTCTCAGCCCTCAGGGTGGGGGTCGCAGCCAGCCCCGCTGCATACCTCATTGTTGGACAGCTGGTACCAGGGCTGTTTGCCATAGGTGAAGATCTCCCACAACACGACCCCCAGGCTCCAGACGTCACTCTCTGTGGTGAACTTCCTGTACATGATGCTCTCGGGGGGCATCCATCGGATGGGCAGCATCGTGTGGCCACCGACCTGCAGGAAGGGATCAACAGAGAGACATTAGTCATTCAGAAACTGGGTGTGGACCGGAGCCATGGGGGATGCTGTTTTTCCTTATTTGTACTTATTAATTTTAATTGTATATTATCACATAAGGGATTTAAGATTTCTTCATAATTTCAAGCAGCAGAGACAGAGGGCAAAATAATTTTTTCCATATTATTTGTGATTCTCTTTGTTTCAGAACCAGACAGGAGCAGAGATTGGGAGGATGTTCATCTTGGGTATATACATACACACACACACACACACACACACACACTTACATACACTTTCTGGTAGGATGATGACTCCGTCTTGTAAATAGCAGAGTAACTTTGGCCAGGATGACAGGTAGGGGCTCTGTGCCCAAAATGACCTCCCAGTGACTCTAATTCCTTAAAGTCAGAACTTCCTTCTGCTATTAGGTGTTAGGGGTGCATCGTGCTGTCTCAGAGCCCCTCACCACAACCCTGTGGTGGGCTGGGCAGAAATTAACCATTCCCATTTTACAGATGAGGCAGCTGAGGCTCAAGTGGCTTATAGACACAGAGAACCCCGGTTTCTGGACTCTAAGCTCAAGTCCTCCATATATTGCAGGGCAGTGCTACTTGGATTATGTACAACAATAAGTAAATACATTCTAAAATGCCCATTTCAGTGAAAATACCGATGCTGAGGCATGAGATGATAATCATGTTAGCACAGGCAAAGAGGACTTTCTTGGATAAAGTAAACTTGTTTGCGATTTCTTACTTTATGGAGGAAAGTTAGGAATTTCATTTTCAGGCTTATAGCCCATCAGGGCCGCCTGATTTTAAACCCATGAACAGATTTCTGCACAGTAGTCCTGTGGTTAGTAGGTCCCATTTTTCATCCTGGTATTCCCTGGGCACCACCGGGCTGTGTGACATGCCTGACACCAGACAGCAGGGGGCTTGTTCTGCAGCAGGGGGCTTGTTCTACAGCAGCAGTTACACCTCAAAGACAACTCACAGCCCCTGAGTTTTTAGAGGAATGCCCCACAGAGTTTCTGTTTTATTCTAATCACAAAGTCCATTTGTGATTTATTAAAGAAGGGAAATAAAAGTGCCTGGAAAATGTGCCCCTGCCCTAGAACCCAGGAGCTAAAGTGTCAGAGATGTCTGCTGTGCTTGGCATTTTCCAGCGACGCGCTTAGCCCCAAAGAAAGCACCAGAGTGTGAAAGGGGAGGTTTTACATTTTCATTCTTCTTGGTATGATGAGTCCTAATATGAGGGGGAGGGACATAACTTGCTGGTTCAGGGTTATGGTGCCCCTATGTCTTGACTACTCAGCATTTAAGAAACTAAAAGCTGATAAAGCCTAAGTTGGCTTCCCTAAAGTCAGATTTCCTCACTCCTGCCTCATCAGTGACAGGTCTCCATGCACAGACCTGCCTGACTGATGTATCCAAAGGTGGCAGCAACACTCATTTGGGTTAGTACTCAAACCACAGCCAGAGGGGCATAGGCACTGGCCAACCACAAAGGATGTGAGGGGAAGGGGGGTGGTTAAATCTGTACAGCCAGCTCAACACAGTTGTGGACTAAGGAATATAGCTCACAGCCCTTTGACATTCGTGTGCCCAGGACTTCGGGAAGGGGAATCTACTACTATACATGGGGGACTCGAAGTTTCCAGATGTTTGGAAGGACTCACAGTATGAGTGTGGAACAGCCACACCAGTCCTGGGCAGTGCACACAACAGCACCCAGGAGAAAATGCCCTGTGGTCTTGCAAGGATCACAGCTGCCTTTTCTACATGGCAGAAAAGGCTGGGCATTTGCCACACACATTTTCAAAGATTATTAAGCCCTGGAATAACTTGGTTCCTGATTTTTTAAGAGTAATGCCCCATAGCATTATTTTATTAGTTTTTATTTTATCCTAATTCTCAAAATCCACTTATGATTTCTTAAAGGAAAGAAGTAACAGTACCTGAAAAATATGCCTCCACCCCAGAGCCCAAGGTGCTAAAGTCTCAGTCTCCCTGCCATTCTCTGAAACCATGGTTGATGAAGGTCCATACAGTTTACAAAACATCTATACACAGTCCCACTTAATTTCGTGAACACACTACAAAGGGACTCAGGACTCCTGGTGGCCCCTCTGGTCTACAGATGATAAAACTGCTCACAGGAGTTACAGGGCCTTGCCTGAGATGACCCTGCTGGCACACAGTGCAGAGAGGACTGAGGTCCAGACCTCCCAATGGATCATTTTCAGCCACATAGCAAGTGTTTACTACAGACCTCCTAAGGTACAAAACAGCATCACTCTGCCCAACTACCCTGCAAAAATAAATATGGGGTGAAATCCAAGAGAAAAATAATCTCTTCCCCTATAGACCTTATTCTTACACTGCCCATTTTAACCTTTTCCCTGCCTTTTAAAGAAGAGCTCACATCACTATTCTGCACAGCAAACTGCAGGGTTGCAACTAGCTCAGCTGTTCACTTTTTGTTGCTATTCTTTCTCATTAGAACCCAACCCCAGTGGTCCAAGTGACTTAGAGAACTGGGGATCACAATGAGACTGGGACTTTGTCTACTTGCTGTGCTGTCAGAGCTGTGTTATTTAAACATCCGTGAGAGGGAAGTATCTTGGACAACAAGTGGAAGTGGCTGCTAATCTTCCTGAAAGAAGTAGAGGGGATGAACGAGGCATTTTTCCTTAGGAAGAAATGAATTGCTTCTTTCAAAGAGCCTTCCTGCAAGAGCCATCAAGTGTGACACCTTGGATTTCACAGAAATTCTAAAAGGTAAAAGTTGTAAAGGGTAAGCACCTCACGGCTGAGTGTTCTAGTGCAGACTTATGTGGAGTGAGAGGGTCTGTTTTTAATGAAAAAGACATAATTATTTCTTTTATGAAAATACTGAAATGAGAATCCAGATTTATGATGGATATATAGTTATGCACGGGGGTAACAGAAGACATTAGTCTATGGAGGCAACAAGAGGATGGGGACATTATGACCCAACATTGTGTTCCTTTAAATATCAGTCCCTCAAAATGTTACAAGTTCCTAGGTCAAATGCCCCAGATATCCTGTAACCCTCTTCACTTCTAGGACATTCATAACACCCTGAACCTCATTAAGGTATCTGAAAAGTCTGGCAGGAAAAAAAGGATTTAACTTTAATGTGGTGAGTTAAACTAATTGGATGTGCATTTGTAGGAGAGAGAGAACCACTTGGACATGTGTATGGCTCATAGAACAAGACAGGTAAAAACACACTTTGGGATGGGCTGATCTAGCAAGACACCAGGCTCCCCATATCTGCCTGAGCAGCGGCAGCTGCAATGCTGGGGACGAGGCCCCGTTCAGGTTCAGGATGCACCTTGCATTCCAACAGCGCACTTACTCGGCTATTTCCTAGCTGGGTCATCTTGACAAGCTGCCAAACGTCTCTGTATGAAGTTTCTCCACCTAGAACAGGTAGGGAACCAGACATACCTCCCACAATTGTCATGAGGCAAATACTCGAGCAGGCATTTGTGAAAGTGCTTTAGAAATTTTAATGGACTAAACATTTTTGAGGCGTTGCTTCCTTCTCTGGGACCTTTACCATCTTATTTCCTCCAGGGGAAGCAGCCATTCTGGGGATATTAAGGAGAAGAATCAACACAGGCAACTCTCCTATACTCCCCTCTTAGCAATGATCAAGGGGCTTCTCTGATAACAGTGCCCCCAGTACTAGGCTCCCTGTCCTGTGTTGCTAATAGCCAAGAAAAAGCCTGTTTACTTTAAAGGAGACAGAAGAAAAGATTCCTACTTTGATTTACATGTTTTCTTGTTTTCATTTATTTTCTTCTTATAGTTTCTTTAGAACAGATTTTTGCCTTTAATTCTTTCAAGAATCTCTTTGGGGATTTCACACATACTGTTATAAATAATGCTTTCCTTGTTCTGATGTCAAACGGGTGAGTGGTGGGACAATCTAATAAAAGTTCAGACAGGGTTCACAAGTTTTTCAAACCCGTTTAGAACATTTCTGAACATTTCTTTTGCAGCCTTTTCTTAAGATTTTGGAGCATGTCACAAAAGTAGACAAGAAAAGAACAAGAAAAAAAAAAGAGTCACTGTTGTTATAAATTACCGTCACGTTCTAATCACAGCCACTCAGTGGTTTGGGGGCCACACAAAACCACACACTGTGTGGCAACAAACACAATGAGACATTTGTTTTGTATTGCACTACTTGGCAACTTGCTCTCATGCCCTTGCTTAAATATCTGTCAGACGGAATGCAATCCCAAGCATGACACTGGGGTCAGAGTCAGAATTCTTGCTCTTGACTGCCTGATATGCCGTGGCAGGGGGTCAGGACACGTGGTCTCCACCAAACTCCCTAGATTGAACTGATACACGATGGGAATTCCAGTTAGCTGGAGAGTTGGCCTGGACTTGGAATTTTCATCGTCCTCAACCCAAGAGGCTGGATTGCTAGTTCCCACTGTGCTATAAATCAGCTTGGGCAAGGCCTCTTAGGTATGACTTATCTCTTCATTGGTAAAATG
Organism: Galagoides demidoff; assembly: GCA_963574575.1. NCBI lineage: Eukaryota > Metazoa > Chordata > Mammalia > Primates > Galagidae > Galagoides > Galagoides demidoff. The sequence continues at coordinate 36,495 of CAUYQV010062194.1, forward strand.
TGAAGGAGTATGGCTGCTCTTGTTTATTTCTAGCACAGAACAACGCTGTGGCTCTGTAATCACCCGCTGCCACTGGGCTGCCATAGTTATCCATCAACACACAGCACCTCACTGTTTACAAAGAATTTCCACTCATTTATCTCACTTGAATCAAACAGTTACCCACTGGAGTAGACATCGGCTTGCCTGCATATTACAAATAATGCCCCTAAAATTCAGAGAGTTCAAGTAGCTTACCTAAAGCCACACACAACACCCATCCCCACTGGATGTCCTGTATTCATTCTGGTGGGTCACTCTGCATTTTTAGTTTTTCCAGTTTCTAACACAAGCTGTTTGTCCAGCCAGCAAGCTGGGTGTGGTGCCTCACCCAGGACAAACTTACTCATGGCTCTAGGAAAGTCTGATCTCCTTCCCTTTTTCCCTTCCTAAAGGTCTCCCAAAGGTAAGCTGAAGATCCACCTCTTCAAGGAACTCCCCCCGCCTGCTACAGAGCAGGCATTCCCTTCTTTGCTAATGGACCACGGTGCCTCAAGAGGGCTGAGTACTGAACAATTGTGTCTGGTAGAGGGTGAGGGGGTTGGCTGCTGAGCATACCATGTCTTCAAGCGGGTTTCTTATGAGTGCTGCTATTCAACGGGGAATTCTCAATGTGTTCTTTTAAGCAGATGTCTTCACTACCTTCTGCTCTATCTGTCAATCCTTTCTCTAAACTCTCCATAGAACCAAGCCTTAGATTAGATGGATAGAAACAGTCTCACCCATGTGATACTACAAGTAAGAATCATTTACTGAAATTCACAACTTCTCAAAATGCAACCAAATTTGCTGAAATTCACATGGAGTCTAAGGGCTCTCTAATAAGAAGCCCCATTCCTTGGTTTGCCATCTATAAGGTAGACAGGGGTTGTACCCATGATGCAGACTAGGGACTATTCAATCTGAGAAGGAAGTCGAGGAAGAGTTCATTACTCATAATCCAAGGGAGTATTTCTCTAAAGATGGACATTAGAGTTTCATCTCATCTGAGGCTGGGAGAGAATGAAGCGAGACTAAAGAAATTTAAACCATCATGAAAAAGCATTAAAAGGACTAGATAACCATCAGGGCTCCTAATTACTGCAACTCAGTTAAACCAGCAAAGCTAATCAGAACAATGTCTGAAATCCAAGGTCAAAAAGAAATTCCACAGTGCCTAAAGTAAATCAAGTTGACAAAAACAATTTTTAAACATATCAAGAATATAACTGTTATTTTAACTCTTAATGTTCATTACCATGGCACCTCACAATTTTGACAATGTATAGGATAATTATTAAAAACAGAAATAACAATTGTGTTCTAGTTCAAATACCTGGGCCTGACCATCCTTGAAATCTACTTGTTTGAAAAGTATTTCAAGGCAATAATTTCTGTAGAAAATACTAAAAAGGCTCTTGGTGCAAATGATTCACATTAGAAATCAACGATTTTATTATTTTAAAATCAAAGTGGACACATTTAATCAGTTCAACTACAGCATTTATTTCTTACCCAAGAAATTCAAAGCATACACTCTGGCCATTAGGTTGTAAATTGGGAAAATGTCAATTGTTCATGGCTTACCAATCAATTTCCTTTTCTATGTTGGAGAACTGGGATTTAGGGAAATTGGGAAATTTGCTGAGCAAGCGTAAATAGGAACAGGTGACGGGACAGTACTGAAGTAGCTCTCTGTCCTATCACTCTCTGAGCCTAGAGTCTACTTTCTTTCTCCTGTTTGGTTGTTAGTATTGGTTTGTTTTTCAAATACAAAGTACCTCTATCCATGCTACAAGTCAATGAGGAAGGCACAGAGAGATGAGAGAAGGGGTGACAAGTATAGCTCGTTCCTTTCTGTTGAGCTTCTGGTAAATGCATCCATCACTCCCTCTGCCTTCATCACCTTCTCTTTTCCTACTCCATACATTCTTCTCAATATTGCTCTCCCATCTTTTCCCACATCCCCTTTTCTTCAAATTTCTGCTCAATTCTTACCCACCCCATCCCAGTTCAAATACTAATGTTGCATTTAGTTTTTCCCAGTTTCTCTCTTATTCCCCCCAAATGCTCATGCCTATCTGCACAGTTCCCTCCCCCTCCCTCTGGAGTCTCCTTTCTGTGTATATGAGAGCCATGCTGCTAGGCGGGAGTTTTTCCACAGACCCAAAACAAATGCCTAGCTAGCTTTGAAATTGCTGGTGATTTAAAGGCAAGTAATGCTAATCTGGGACCTTCTAAACTCAACTAGCAAAGACCGATGATGCCTGGGAGGCCACTTTCAGTATGTGGTATTTACTTAGTGAATAAGAGATAACTTGTGTGGAAGCCAAATCTTTTACTCCCTTAGAAACATGCAGGCCAAAGGGCAAGCCCCATTAAGAGATGATTAGTTGTCAGAGGCTTTTGCCTGCATTAAATATTGACAGGGTTCCTAGACCTCCTCATCACACCCTACACTCCATTGCTTTGTTTCAGCAGTTTCTTCTGACCTGTTCCTTAAAAATTCATGAAAGCCGTAAACTTTAAGGAATAGCTAGATCTTATTTACTTATTTATTTTGTGTTGCATCTATAATAGGAGGTTAAAAACAAGAGACAGAAACAATGTCCACAAAACCTTCTCCTTTGGGAAGATGGTGGAGCCATCGTGGTCAGACTGTGGGTTATTCTGTGACCACATTCAGGAAGACGAGAATTCTCCTATTATAAAAGTGATAGGGTGCATCCCTGCACGTGTCTACAAAACCACAGAGATACTTCATGGGAAGAACTCAGCCTTTTCTGCCTTGCCTCTGACTTTTGAACAAATGCAGCTCAAGGTGGTGGGTCAGGAAGAGTGCTGCTACCAGGAGGAGTGCTGGTACCACCCTCTCTCCTACACTAGGAATTCATTATCACTACTGCTATTATTTGCAACCTAGAACATCTTCCATTGTCTTACCATTTACAATAACAATCTGATCATAGTCGTAACTGTAATGCCGTAGTAACTTCAAAGAGAGGTTGCGCTGACCTTATAGCTAATCACATTTTTGCAAATACTTTTTTCATCATTAAATCTCTGTTCTTCTAGAACAAGGCAAATTATCATCTGTTTTAAAGGGAAAAGTCACAGAGCTGTCATCACTATCTCCTGTCATTTGGATTCTAGGTAGCTGGGAACGCAACTTCAATACAAAATGTCCCTCGAAATTTGATTTTATTTTTATTCAGTGGAAACAATAATAATGAAAACAGAATTAAGAAAAATAATAATAGTAACGCCTCATATTTGTCTAGCACTTTTTGCTTTTTCCACATCTGTTCACTTTATAATAATTGTACCCACCTCAAAATACTGTTATGAAGATTAAATGAGTTGCAATTAGAAAAAAATCTTAGAAAGAACCCAGACTTAAAAGTCTTGTACAATGCCATTCATATGATAATCTTGATAAGGCAAAACTAGGGTTCTAGAAAACCTGTGGTTGCCCAGAACTAGGAATAGAGAAGGGTGAGCTTTATTGAGGTATCAGAAAATTTGAGAGCTGATGGTTGTGTTACAGTTAAATAACTGTGCTCACCAAAAGTGATAGAACTGTGCGCTGAAAATGCTGAATTTTAATACATGTGTGTATATCTATATCCCTATGAACCTCAATGAAGTTTCCTTAAAAATACACAAAGCTCTCAGATAATGCCTTTCAAATATTAAATAGTAAATGTATAGTAAGTGTTAGTTGTTGTTGCTATTGTATATTTTTGATTCTTCCCTAATTCTGTAGGGTACATATGGCATGTTCCTGATCCCAACTTAAGAAATGAAGAAGCTCTAGTCCCAGGATGTAAAGTGATGGACCCAAGACCAGCCAGCTTGGCACTCTTCCTAGTCACCACAAATCTGACAAGGAACCAGATGCAGGGATCGGAAAGGGTCTCTGTCTTAGCTGGCCTGGGTCGCCATAAGAAATTACCACAGACTAGACAGCTTAAACAACAGAAACTTCCCTCAAGATCAAGGTTCTGGCCAATCTGGCTTCTGGTGAGGCCAGTAGATGGTTGTCTTCTTACTGCACAGTCATATACAGGAGAGAGAGTGCTTAGATGTCTTTTCTCATAAAGACACTAATCCCATTAGATCAGGGTCCCACTCTTTTGACGTCATTTAAGTTTCATATTTCCAGAGAGTCCGCATCTCTGACTATAATCACTCTGGGGCTTTGACATAAGAATTTTGTGGAAAGATAAAGATTTATAACACTTTCCATGATGCTCCCTTCTGATTCTAGTCCAGGGCGGCAAGAATAGCTCTGAACACTAGGAGGTGGGCAATTCTGTTCCAGAATCCAAGTTGGTGACTCTTTGTCAGATTTCTGTACCCCTAAGTGAGGTCCAACCCATGGCTCCATCTCCCCAGCTAACTCTTGATGGTTTCCCTATTACTGATTCTGGCACCTAGCAAATGTCTAAAGCAGCTATTGTTCTACAGCTGCCCCTCAGATGCAACTCAGAGCAGACCCAGGAGCTCCTTAGGGAGGCGTATGATAAAGTAGAATGGCTTTCTGGGCTCCACGCTGCCTCCAGTTTCTCCTTTGTGGGTCCTACTGTCCTGTGACCAAGGGAAGCCACCCTGCTCATGCACTATACACAATTTAAAGACCCTCAGCCTTATAAGTGATCATAGGTCCTTTACATGTGGCTCTAATCAGGAGCAAATACACGTACATCTTCTCTCAATAAAGCATAAATAAAACTGGAATCACATGGCTGTTTAAGAATTATGTTTGGATCTAGAAACAAGAATTCTTTATTTTAAGAATGAAGTGAAATTAAACAGTCAGAATAGGCTCTCCCTCTCCCATGAGGTCCCCCCTGTCCCCGCCCCCCCCCGGGGGCTCCAGCAACTCTTATTAACATCCTCGGGGAGTTTCCCAAGTGGATCAGGGGAAGGATGAAGCCATGCTGCCTGGCATGTGATTATGTGCTTATATTTCACTCAGCAACAGGAAGTTGTACATTCCAACAACACACATTTCATCAAGCTGCCATTTTTATTAATAAATGTTCAGAGTTACTGAGCTTTTTATGGCCTCTTGAGCATTATGGTTTTTAACCCAAGAGCCCATCTGACTTTTAGCATTTGAGACCAAAGTATCACACCATTTCATGGTGAAAAGCCACAGGGATCACCAGGGTACTGAGAAAAGGCAGCCAGGAATATCAGAGCAATATATATTTGCACCACTGTCCACCTGAAGGTGATTGTGTTAGGTGGGCTTAGTGCTAAAATTCTGATGAAAAATTGTTCTATGGAAATTACTCAGGCAGGCTGATATTCCAGGTAGCTTTCAGAAGTGGAAGAACACAGTGATTTGTCAAAGAGAGGAGGAAAGAAAAAAAGGAAAAGGGGTCTCTGTATTCGAAAGAGTGTATCAGCTGTGATTACTGTGATTCCTGCTGCCCCGGGTGCTTCATGTCCAGTCAGTGGAGAGATCAGCTGTCCTACCATTAACCCCAGTTTATTAGTTAATGCTGAAGACTCTGCCAGAATCTACATTTCACCATTAACCTGAGACTTAATCCATCAGAGCCTGTTAAAAATGAATAAGGTCCTCTTTCCTCCCAGCTGAGGAAGTTCATTCTGCTACAGAAACTGATGCCTGTGTCCACATAAGTGTAACAGGAACAACAGAACCACTTTCTCTAGGGAGCTCTAAATGCCAACTTGGCATTCTTACAGTCTTTTTCTGTTGTCCCTGTAATATACATGAAGCATAGAAATTGTGACCTTGGTCATAAAGGAAATCATGAATTGTAACGGTCATTTTAAGAATTAAGAAATACTGTAAGACAAGTAACTCTCTACTATGGGGCACCTGCTCTGGGAGCCATGCCATGAGCTGAGGACATAACTTACATTTAAAACCCATTTTTTGTACCTCCTTAGATATACCTATGGCTAAAACATACCCATAAAAAGTGTGCATGCAGATTATCAGAAACAGCTGTTTTGCAGTTTTACAACTGGAACTCAGTTTTTGAGTAGCTGTTTTTCTGTGCTGCTGAACAGTGGAGCTCAGTGCTGGGAAAACCCATGTGGCACAGCCCCGTGCTTCTCATACCTTTCACCAAAGCACCCTGCTGCTGCAGAGAGAAGTAAAAGTTGAGGAGGTGGTGGTGGGGTAACTGGGAGCGACCCTAGGTGTTGGCGAAGTGTGGAATTTCTTTAAAGACTTATATTTCATCTTTAACATCAGATATAAATGTTGCGTTATACTTCCTAGTGCACTTCTCCCACTGACATGCAAATAAGGGACGGTGGAATTCTGTAAGATGTGCTTCCAAAGACACTCTTCTAAGGATATCTCAAATCTGCCTAATTCTTCCCACCTCCATTTTGAGAGACCGCCCAGTCCCCCAACTGCAATAACCTCTCCCTGTTTCTCTTTTAGCCTTTTCCAACCCACCATCCATAGAATAGCCAAAGCAATAGTCTTCATTTGTTTCTGTGCTGCAAACTCTTCAATGACTTCCCATTGACCTTAGGGTAAATTAAGTTGTTTAAATGGCTGCTGGCGCCCTGCATTACCTCAGCATTTTTCTCTAGTCTCATCTCATGCTTTCTTGCCCCTTCCATGCCATTTTGCGGTCCTAACCACTTTGATCTTTCTTCTGTTTCCTAAGTGCCCTCAGCTCTTTCTCAGCTTAGGTCCTTCAAACACCCTACTCCTCGGTTTTTACCGGGCTAACTTTTGCTCATCTGGTAGGACTTAACTTAAGCACCATGTCCTGAGGCATCAAAAGGAGGTTCCCCTGACAGATCACATGGCAGCGCTCCCCCTTGTAGCATCTGTCAGCTGTGGGGATGCACTCACTTCTGTGGTTACCTGTTTGCCACGTTCCTGTGCCCGTAGACTACAGGCTTCAGGAGGGAAGACACAGTCCAGTGATATTTGTCAGAGGAATGGATTGTGTCTTGTAACCTCAGAGAATCATCTTGGTGGATAGAAAATACTGTCTGAAATAAATATGGAAGGAGAATAGGGGCTAAAGCCAAAAAGGCAGCTTCCTGTAAGCCCCAGTAGGGCTGCTGGTACAAAGGGCTATCCAGAAGGAAAAAGCCATTTTGCTTTAGAGGGGGACACCCAATTCCAAATTAAACTGCAAATAAGGAAAGGAAATAGATACATGTGGTATACAGGGTAATGAATATGTGGGATAAATTACCAGGAAAGTCAATGAAGGCAAAGATCAATTAGCTGAAATAACACCACAGCAGAGGACAAGGTGCCAGGGTGCTAGGAGAAGCCATCAAGAACACAGCACTGGGTGCCCTGTCTCAAGGGTTCCTTCTCTTTGTCCCTCCTGTGACATATCCTGTTAGCCACTCCATGAAGCCATCTGATGATGGAGGCCTCCTTCCATTACCATCAGAATCTCCCCCTAGGAGGGGCCCAGGGTTGCAGTCTGGCTCAGAGATGGGAGCATGATTGCTGGACCCATCACATGAGCAGGTGGAGATTAATGAGAAGAGGTCTAATACCCACAGGCCAGCCCCCAGCAGTGCCCCTGCCCCTGCAGGAGCTCCCCCTACTCTCCCCTGCCACTGTAGCTCCACAGTCTTAAGTCAGGCCAGAGTGATGCCCACTAGTTTAAGTCTGGAGAAGTTAAACTAGAGCCAAACTCCCTCTCTCAGAGCACTATCCATTTCCATCACAATAGACAATAAGAAAAACTATTATAACATTTTTAGGATTCTTTAAACTCTTATTGGTACAGAGTATAAACTGTCTTTTAATCACCCAATTGACAATCACTATTTTTGTTTTGGTAAAATTCACTCATTCAGCTAAAATACATGGAGCTACCTACTGGGTGTGGAACACTGTCAAAGGCACCATGGACATGCATTTGAACAAACTCCATGTCCTCACGGAGCTCTCACTGTAGTGAGAGACACAGACTGGATATAAGTAGACAAATACTCATGCGTGATAATAGCAGGTGGTGATAAATACTGTGCAGAAATAATGGAAGCGGCTGGCAAGGATAGAGGGGTGGTGTTATTTTAGATAGGAAGGAAAGTCAACAAAAGCTTTTCTGAGTAGGTGATACCCCCTACACAGAGATCTGAATGACACTAAAAACAAGACCCACAAACCCAAGAAAAAATGTATTCCAGTCATGGAGTCCACTTGTGGGATAAATTATAAAGACCTGCGGTAGAAACAATTTTATGTGTTTGAATAGCAAGGCGGCAGTGGCACTTGGGGCCATCATTGATAGGCCATTGTAGAATGTGCATAGCTACACTGTGGGGACGCTGTGTCTATGCCTATACGTCTGTTTCTACATTTATATGTATATATCTCTATATGTAAATAATTTTCTATATCCAGACAATATTTTAAGGTAAGCTACTTAATATTATGGGATTTTCCAACACATAGTCTATGACCCAAGGCCATGGTTGGAAACAGGATCCAAGATGGCAATGGAAGGCAGATGTTTCAAATCCACTAATCTTGTCTCTTTCTGTTTCATTTCTCATTTTGCACCATTTCCCCAAGTCCATCTGGTGGCATGACCAGCTAAAGCAATCATTAATCACTTTTTCTGAGCTCTGTTCAGGAGGAAATCCCTTTCTCTCTGATGCAGAGAATTCAACAATGACATCATTGCAGTGCATCAATCACCAATACTTTATTTTAAAGGAAGTGACAGGCTCTAGTAAACAGAGTGGGTCTGACTGCATGGGTGTCCTCCTCCCTGGAATGGGAGGTAGCAGAGAGCTCCTATTACTACTAGTCCCTTCAGTGGTACGCAGGCCTCAGCATGCTTCTCAAAGCTTGAATCTCAAAGGTAATTAGTTATAGCTCCCTTGCTACATTACCTTTAGGATTTATGCTAATACTTCCCCTGTTTAGTATAATATAGGGAGTGGAGGCTCCTTCACATTACCTGTGTTTTCCTGATTATTCCCCCAATATTCTACCTGTTATATGATCACATCACAGCTGAAGTCACCCTTTGACTCCTAAAACAATGTGAGCTGAATTTGAGGAAAGCTACCCTTATGGTAACCCAAGGAAGAACAGAGATTTCACAACCCTGAAGTTCTTAATGCTGACCAATTAGTATCCTTTCTTAGTGCTTATCCCGTCTGCCCTTCAACCCCTATAATAATTTTTCTGTAATTTCTCCCCCAAGGTCTCTATTCCCAGAAATCAGACTGTATCTATACCAAAACATCTATTTAGGTACAGAGCATTGGCATTTAGGATACTTTATCTACTTGAATCCATTTCCTGAAATAACTGTCATGAAACATAAGAGTTTTTCAGCATGAGTGTCTGTTCTCTGAATGCAGATTCAGAGATAATAATTTTCTTCATTCCAAATTTGTCTTCAGAGATGAATACAAGAACACTCTGGAGAATGGCAAGGCTTATACAGAAGGAGCAAACTACTGGAAATTAATTGAGAACTGTAGGGAAAGGTAGAGAAGATTCCCGACTTTAGAACATGGGAGTTTTAAACAACCCTTCTCCTTTTCCAATGGTGGCCTGTCCTCTGCTGGCCCCAAGGATAAAATGGCCTTGAATTTCATCCCCTTTTGAATTACTGTTCCCCCTCATGCCCTTAAATAGCATCACCATCACCACTGATCACCACCGTTCTGTTTAAGCTAAAATGCAGACGTTGTCAATGATTCCATATTTTCTCTTATCTCCACATCCAAACTGTCACCAGTTTCTTTCAATTGTACCTGCACAACATGGCATAGATGCTTCTACTCCCTCCATTTCCACTGTTACTGCTTAGGCCAAGCCACCACATTCTTTTGCAAAGACAGCTGCAATAGCCTCCTAACTGTTGGTCTGCTTTTGCTCTCACTTCCTGTAATCCATCCCCCACATCATAAATGGAGTATTCTTTTAAAGATGTAAATTGGATCCTGTCATTCTCCTGTTTTTAATTCTTCACCAGCTTCCATGGTACTTGGAGTAAGACCCAAATGTTGTAGAAGGACTTCTCAGTTCCTATCTGACACAGGTACCACTTAGCTCTCTGTTCTCCTGCCTAACTCTCTCCCTCTTGCTCACCAAGTTCTGCCACATTGGCTGTCTTCCTCCTTCCTCTTGACTACATTTAGAACTAGCTCAAATTGTTCTTTCTATTGATATGTCTTTTCTTCCTCTCTCCACTGGAATAAATTTTGATGATCTTATCTAATGTCCTATCTCTAGTGCTTAGGAAGGTGTTGGGCACACAGCAGGTATCAGTGGTGGTTGAAATGGATGGATGAGTGAAGTTGTCATCCTCCGTGAGCCATAGCCCCTCCAGGGAAACTCAATTCTGGCAGAGTCCCCATCACTCTTGTTCCCACTTTTTGCTTCTTTCCTGTCCTCCTGGACACCAACAGATACTCACTCAGTCACCCTACCTGTCCTCATTTCTTCCACCAGACCCCACTCCACTGTTAGCAGATGTGGACCAGTTTAAAGAACTGGAGAGGATCTGTCATTGGTCTCAGGCCTAGGGTTTGTACTGGAATTCAGAACTTGAGGCATGCTGTCTTATAAAAAGGGGCCTTATACTATAAAGTAATATGCTGTATAACAGTGTTTTGGTCAATTATGGGCCACATATATGATAGTGGTCCTATGAGATTATAATCTTTTGTGCTTTAACTGTACCTTTTCTATGTTTAGATGTACAAATACCACTGTATTACAATTGCTTCAGTCTAAGTATGATAGCATACTATACAGGTTTATATCCTAGGAGCAATAGATCATCTCATGTAGTATAGGTGTGTAAGTAGACTGTGCTATCTAGGTTTGTGTAAGTACACTTTGTGATGTTTACATGAAAAAATCTCCCAATTATGCACTTTTCGGAACACATCACTGTTGTTAAGGACATGCAACTGTATATTAATCCTTGTACTTGGACCAATCATGAATTTATCACACTGTATAACTGATTATCTTGATTGTATTCTCTATTTAAAATTTACCAGAAAGGGGATTTTGTTTTGAGCTGTCTTGAATGTCTGTACCTGGGACAGTGCCTAGTACATTGTAGGTCTTCAATAAATATGTTGAAGTTTACAAATGAACTAAAACAAGTTATAAAGTAGAATAATTGTATGTACTAAAGCAATTTCTCACTAACTGTGGTCCCTCTTTAAAAGTTTGCCTCTAAGTTTAAGTTAATAGAAACAAATGAACTTTCAAAATAAGTCAGTTATTAGAAGCAAGGAAGAAGACAGAAGGAAAGAGGGAAGATCAGAAAGAGGGTGAGGCAGAGGGGAAGGAGAAGAAAGGGAGAGTAGAGGGAGAGATGAGGGGAGGAAAAAAGATTTACACAAAGAAATCTGGAACTGCTGAATTTAGTACCAGGTGGAAACTGGAGGGTAAGCAAAAGTTAACTGCCTTAGAATAGACCCCTGAACCCTTTCTCCTCCCTTTGTTTTTCTCTTACTTTAATTATGACTGTTTCCTCCATGCTGGCCCCAGGAATGCAGTATATCCTTTTTAATGATCTCACAAATGCACAACACCAGCTTTTCTGGTTTTAACTTAGCACACTTCAGGGTAAGCTGAAAGGCTTTGCTGAAAATTCTAAAGGAAAATCACAGGAGAATAAACATGGAGACTACAAAAAGGGAGGAAGATTCTGATGCACAGAGTGCAACCTTCTGACCTTGTCCTAGCTGGCTCCCTTAGGCTAGTCCGCTCTCTCCCCAAGTTCTGCTCCAACACAGCAGGAAACCTACTTGAGCTTCTCAAGTCCTCACCTGGCCCAAATGGGTCCTAAACCACTCCCAGAGACTCCCTCTTCAACACCTTGAGACCTTTGTGGTCAAGGCAGGAAGGTGAGAGCCTTCCTTCCTGTGGCCCCTGCTCCACAGGAGTGACCTGCTGCATAACCATCCTCTTTGCCTCAGGGGTCTAACTTTACCTGTGTGTATCTATGCAACCAGATTTGAATAAAACTTAATACTGGAGTTGGACAGGCTCAGGCGGCCAGTTCTTCATGATCTGTATGCGGTAAACCTTACAGCAGATGAGACTACTTACTTTTTGAGGAATTTGTGGAAGGTTTTTATCCATTTTCTAAACACTTGAATGGTCACTTCATAGCCTCTCTAAATTAAGCAACAAAAGTTGTACCATTATTTTAAAGTAGAAAAAGTGGTTACCCCTGGAGGGAAAAATTAGGTTCAGCAGAATAAGAGCCAAAAGTGAGCATTAAAGAGGAAAATACCACAGAGAGAGAAACTAACAGCACCAGGGAGGCACCTCGCATCCACACATCTGAGCTCACACAAGACGCGAACCGTGAGCCTTCACGGGCCGGGTGTTTCATGATCTCCACTAATGAAAACTCAGCCACTCAGAACTGGCCCCATTCTGATAGTTATCCTCTTGGGGTCTTCAGAAATTACCAGCAGGCTTGCTTTGCATTTTTATCACCCAGGGCAATAGGGGGTAAGCATTTATTTAGTGAGAAGGAAGCAGGTAAATGTGGCTGAAAACCATCTTATACATGAGGAGGCAGTATGGTCGGGGCCTAGCTCCTGGCCACCAAGGGCAGGTCTAGAATAGGGAAGAAGGCATTGTAATAGGAGGATCTTACATGAGATTTAATCAGTTTTTGTGACATGAATGGCCATTAGGTCATGAATTTTGTGAATATTTAGAGGCAGGCAGCAGTGAAGTCCCCTTCCCTGTGCACCTCTGATGCTCTGTATGAGGATACTCAGGGGCTTTTCCAGTTGCCCTCATGCATGATTTAGAAATTTAGACTTTGAAGCGAGATAAAGGGAGCTCTGTGTGCTCCATGTTCTAGAGAGGGTTCTATCAGTTGGCGTCCAACACAGTGTCTCACCATGCCATCAGACTCCTGCCTCAATAATAGCATCAGCCCTGTAATGGCCACCACCCTAGATCCTGTTCCTCTCTGCCTATGTGACCAGAGAACTGGGAGGGTAACTGAGCAAGAAAAATGGCACCATTGGTCTTTTGCAGGAATGTTCCTGAAGAGAGGTAATTTCTTTCCCTTCTCTATCCCTCTGCCCCTTAATCCCTAACCAGAGACCAAGCAATGACAGGGGGTAGGAGGGGGGAAAGCAAGTGTGTTCTAAGAACAGGACCTAGTTTTGCCTTTAGGCTTTTGTTTAGGCAACAGACTTGTGTATACTGCAAAGGAAGGGGGAATGGGACGGAGGAAGACAGTAGAGCTGAGAGAGTAGGGGCAGATCTTGTTTGCTCTTTACTAGGAAGGGCAAAAATGTATGAGTTCCTCATGCTTAAGTGGGTACTGTGGAAAGTGTTTATGGTTGAGCCTTCTTATCTGCAACCTGGTTGCTCAAGGGTGACCCATGGAGGTGTTGGCAGAGAAATAGCAACAACAGAAGAGGATGACACCTGAGAAGCAACAAGATACCTGCCCTTTATCCTCAATCCTTCTCTAGCCCACAACCAATTGGGTGCTAGGACCCGAAGGGGCAGGGAGAAGTCCAGGTGTGATACTGGAAGGGGAATATTTGAATCTGATGTAAGAATGAAGGTTTCAACTGAATTCAATTGGTTTCAAAAATAAAGTTAACTAAAAGTCTTGGACTCTACCTGAGATGCTATGAAGTGGTGGGAAATACTGGCATCAAAAGTGTAGTGGCAATGCATACCACTACATTCCTATTAGAATGGCCAAACTCTACAACACTGACAACACTAAATGCTGGTGAAGATGTGGAGCAACAGGAACTCTCATTCATTGGTAGTGGGAATGAAAATGATATAGTCATTTTAGGAGACAGTTTGGCAATTTCTTGAAAAATTGAACACACTATTAATCATATAGTAAAGCCATCACACTTCTTGGTATTTACATAAAAGAAGTTGAAAACTTATGTCCACACAAAAACCTACACACAGATGTCTATGGCAGTTTTATTTAATTGCTAAAACATGGGCCCAATAAAGAAGCTTTTCCATAGGTGGATGAAAAAATAAATTGGTACATTCAGACAATGGCATGTATTATTCAGCACTAAAAAGAAATAAACTATCAAGTCAGGAAAAGATATAGAGGAAACTTAATTTCAAGTTACTAATTAAAAGAAGCCAATCTGAAAAGGCTATATACTATATGATTCCAACTCTATGACATTCTGGAAAAGGCAAAACTATGGAGACAGTAAAAAGATCAATGGTTGCCGGGGGAGGAAGGGATGAATAGGCAGAGCATAGAGGATTTTTAGGACAGTAAAACTATTCAGTGTGATACTCTATGGAGGGTACATGTCATTATACCTTTCTCAAAAGCCACAGAATGTACAAACATCAAGAGTAAACCTGAATGGAAGCTATGGACTCAGGGTCATAAGGATGCATCCATGAAAGTTCATTGATTCTAACAAATGGACCCCTCTGGTGCAGAAAGTTAATGGTGGTGAAGGTTATGTACATTTAAGGACAGGGGGTATATAGAAACTCTTTACTTTCCTTTGAACTTTGCCATGAATCACTGCTCTAAAATTATTTTTAAAATATGTTACAAAGAGGACATAGATATGGCCATGACTGAGGTTCTGCTGATCAGGTTCCTCTTTTGAAGTGCAAAACAGTTTCCATCCATGCCATTACAAAATTCAGAAAAGGAGGTGGCCAGCCTGGCCCTGTCCTCAATGTGTTGACACTATTTTTCACTAGATTGTAGAAGCTGTTCTGTAGAAACAGAGAACCTGAGCAGTGAACGTGAAAATGTGGCTTGAAGGAAACCAACAAAAAAGGCAGTGTGGTGGAATCTGTCATGGAGTGGCCCATTCACTCTTCTCCAGAGAAGGGAAGTCAGTGTGGCTGGAAGTCCCCTCTCAACAGAAAACTTTGCTGCTCAGGAGTTTTGGAAATGAAAACACAATGAGCACTTAGGAAAGTGAATTTGGAGCAGGACCATTCTCACCAAGATGAAATTAAGTTTTACCATGGAATACACCCATGATGAGGGGTCTACAAAAAGTTCCTGAAAAATGCATATTAAGAAAAAACTATGCTAGGACTTCAAAAATTTTGCACCAGAAGAAACGTATACTATAAGTATAACATGTCTGAATGGGATCTAGTTTGAGGCACTAGGAAGGATAAGCCACTAGTTTGAAAAGACCCCCTGTCAGAGTAACATGAAGTCTGCTAAAATTGCAGCAAGTACAAACATCACATTTATGTTGAAGCTTGAGTGGAAGAATGGTGAAATCACTGATGCTTTATGAAAAGTTTATGAGGATAATGCCCCAAAGAAATAAGCAGTTTACAAGAGTATACTTCATTTTAAGAAGGAATGAGATGAAGATGAAGCCCACAGTGGCAGACCATCCACCATCAATTTTTGAGGAAAAATTCATCTAACTGAAGAGAATCAATGATTAATAGGACAAACAATATCAATACCATAAACCTCTCAATTGGTGCCACTTATATAATGATGACTGAAAAATTAAAGTTGAACAAACTTTCCACTTAATGGGTGCCAAAATTTTTACACCCAGATCCACTGCAGACAAGAGCAAAGCTTTCAATGGAAATTTTAAGCAGGATCAAGATCCTGAAGCATTTCTTCAAGGACTCATAATAGGAGATAGAACATTGCTTTACCAGTATGATCCTGAAGACAAAGCACAATCGAAGCAATGGCTACTGAGAGGTGGAAATGGTTCAGTCAAAGCAAAAGCAGACCAGTGAAGAGCAAAGGCTGCAAGCAACAGTGTTTGAGATGGTCAAGGCATTTAGCTTGTTGACTTCTGGAAGACCAAAGAATGATAACATCTGTTTTTTGGGAGAGTTCTTTGAGAAAATTACCCACAGCTTTGGGAGTAGCCCAAAGACTCACTAGAGAGTCTTTCCCCACCAGCAATGCTTCTACTCATTTTGAAAAAATGTTAATGAGAAAAAAGTAGGCATCCACCTTACAGTTCTGATTTGACTCTTTCTGACTTCTTACTGTTTCTTAATATTAAAAAATCTTTAAAGGACACCCATTTTTCTTCAGTTAATAATATAAAAGCCTACATTGACATGGTTAAATTTCATGGTTACATTCTTTAGGGATGGGCCTAAATGACTATCATTGCTTACAAAAATGTCTTGAACTTTTTGGAGTTTATGTCAAGAAATAAAGTGTATATTTTTAATTTTTATCTTTTAATTCCATTTTCCATAAATTTTTTGAAGTCCCGTTGTGTAATATTTCTTTCCACATGGGACTTTTTTTCTCTTATTACAAAACCCTGGACTTTTCCTAGTTTTAATTTTGAGAACGCAAGAGTTAAAGTTGCCAAAGATGATTACAAGGGATGTTGGGGGTATCAGTATAGCAATAGTGCTGAGCCTGACTAACTCAAACGGAGGAAGAATTGAATATTAGTAGGAAGTAGCTTTAATTTTAATGATGTGTTACTTAATGGCCCGATGTGCTGGTAGTATCAAAGCCAAAGATATTAGAAAATGATTTTACCATAACAATTCTCTTTGAAAGATTAGATTCTTAACAGACAGTACAAAAAATGAGAAAGGCTTTATAACTTACTGCTGGGAATGATTCACAGTTGAGAACACTGAAAGACTCATGTATAATATCTCAAGCTTCAAAGGGCTCAGGCAGTTGTAAAAAAGAAAACTTCAATCTTGGGGTACCAAAAGAGTGTTCATTGGGAGAGGGATAAAGCAAATGCTAAAATCAACTTATTGAGCTGGCTTGATGTTTAACCACGTCTTCCTACACAGATAAGTAAGGGACTGAGTTCTCTCATGTGGGCTGAGAAGGTACCAAAGAAAGAGTGTGCAAAAAATGGACTGAGGGCTTGGTGCCTATAGCTCAGTGAGTAGGGTGCCAGCCACATACATTGAGGCTGTCAGGTTCGAACCTGGCCTGGGCCTGCTAAACAGTAATGACAACTGCAACAAAAAATAGCCAGGGACTGTGGCAGGTGCCTGTAGGCTCAGCTACTTGGGAGGCCGAGGCAAGAGAATCTCTTAAGCCTAAGAGTTTGAGGTTGCTGTGAGCTGTGATGCCATAGCACTCTACCAAGAGTGACAAAATGAGACTCTGTCTCAATTGAAAAAAAAAAAAAAAAAGGACTGAGAACCTCAAGGTCAGAAGCCAACAGAGAATTGTCAGGCAAAGTTTGCTGAAAGAGAGAGGAGAGGGGAGGGGAAAGGTGGAGAGGAAAGGAGAGGAGAGGAAGAAAGAAAAAAGAAAGAGAGAGAAAAAAGAGAGAGAGAAAGAAGAGAGACAGAGAAAGGTGGAAAGAAGGAAAGAGAGAAAGAAAGGAAAAAATCAACAGAGAAGAGCTCTCAAAGAAGAGCTCTGAAGAAGAATTTAAGGAATTCCAAAGAAAAGACTGACAACCACAACTATAGATAAGGCCCCCTCTAGGACAAACTTTAACACCCTGGTGCTTCACTTAAATGGCATCACCAGAGTCTGTATTATAGGACCATATCACAGGTAAAAATGTATTGTGTGTGAGATCCTTCCAGCAGCAAATTTCCTTTTCTTTCCCTAATGGAATCATCTTATGTCAAATTTTAAGAAATGAGATTGTTGGCCAGTGGAAAATTTTCTCCATGAAGCAGAGCCCAAGGCCAAGGCTTGGGGCTACTAGCTCCCTAGGGGTGCAGTGCCAGGGAAGCAAGAGTGAGGGATAAGGAGTAAGGGGCAGGGCAGGGCAGAGGGGGAAGCAGTAAGAATAGAAGTTAACTGCCCTATGCTGCTTGCTTGAGGCTATGGGAGACAATGGGTCTCAGGGGAGTTTGCGCGATGGCAAGAATAGGGAATAATGTGTCTACCGGTTGCTGCTTCCTACTGTTCAAAGAGTCCAGCACTGGATACTGACTTTCCTCCACTTCCAAGTTGAGCATGGGTAGGCTTCATATGAAGTCAGCAATTTCTTACATCCATAGGAAAACACCAGGCCATGAGGTAAGAGGGTACATAAGGTGGGAAAGATGCTATTGGGTCAGAGGGGAAACCCACACCGAGCTGGTCACCACAACAGGGGTTGGAGCAGAACAAAATGGTCCCAAAGTGGTCCCAAAGACAGGCAGAGCCAAGAGGCTGTGAAGCAGTGCACAGGCAGTATCTGCTACTGGGAGTGGGCTGCAAGACCTCACTCTTTCCTCCTCTTCTGACATCCCACGGTCACTGGCCCTGCTCTTTTCTACCCAGGTTTTCAGACCCATCATCACTTAAGAATCTTCAGCTTAGCCCACGCTCTTCTCAAATTTACTCTGCTGAATACAGCATCAATCTCCATGTTAGGCGGCCTTGGTGTTCTCTTTGGACCACCCAACTTCCCACTTAACCCTGGACACTCTTCTTTTCCACCTTTCCCAAGGGTGCTGACCACCACATACCCCTGGCTCACAGATTAACACTCATAGCTCTGGAATTTCCCCAAACAGCCTCTTTTCTGATATAAGATTCAATTGGTCTACATTCCATGTATTACTTCCATAACCTTATTAATCCTCTAGACTTTCTAATATACCTGAATCTGAGTCTCTGAACAAACCTCAGTGTCTGGGCCCCAAGGCCCCAGGATGGATTCCTTAAAGTCAACTTGTCTGTGCATGACTCCTCCTTTTTGGGTCCATCAACTTCAAAGGGCACTCAGCTTCTTCTTGACCTCTACCTTGGACTAGAGATGGTTTCCAGGTTCAGACACCAGCTCTGCCCTGGTTCTGTCCCTTACCACCAGTGGACCTTCCCACCACAGGCCTGGGTCTAACAGGCAGCACCTGTTAACCCCTTATCTGCCTGTCCAGCTGCCATGTTTTCTGTACAAATCCAACACTATGAAACTACAGCAACTCAGGAGAGGATTAGCACTTTATCCTTCGCTTCCTGCATAGTTCTGGAAGCCTCTCACTGGGTAAAGGTGTACATGCCCACCTTCATGGCCAGATGAAGACAGGCATGCAGATCCATGCTACTTATTACTGGGCAGAATGTGAACAAAGCCCCAGGCAACTCTGCACATGGGCAAAAACTGGGCTCACCAGTTTTGAGACAGCCACAGGTAGGAAGAGGGAACCTTAGCTGACTCGAGAGCCCCTGGCATGGTATCCGGCATACACCTGTTCTCTCTCCATCTCTCCCTAGATCTCTTCTCTATTCTGCCTTCTCATTTTCTCTTTCAATATCATATCATGATATAAATGACAGGCTTGGTACTTAAAGAACCACCTGAGCTTCCTGGTTGCAGATGCAGGATCTACTGTGAATCCTGGGTTCACCACGCTCCCTTGCAGTCTCCTGGTATTGGCCTGTGTCCTCTCACAAGATTTGCACAATGTGGGAAGACATAAGGCCTCTCTCCTGTACTCAAGTGATGTCAGCAGACAGGCATGGAGGGGAAGTAGCTCCTCTTTCCATCTGCAAAGCTCAACTTTAATGACTTGCCCGGCATCTGTTCTCTATCCAGAGCCCACTGTCACCTGGGGCAGAATCGCTGTTTCACCCTGGTGTGATTCTCTGATGAGATGCCTTAAAGTGTCTCAGTCTTTTGTAAACATGACTGAGTTAGAAACAATGATGAAGGTTATGGCCAAGTCTTATCACAGCAATGTTTTTCATGCTGCATGAATACATTTCAGAGTATTCAATCACTTATATTAATGGGAAGGGGGTTACATCTTTATAAAGGCTCTTTCCCAAGGTCAATGTTTCATGCTAAATCTATTCACTCTTTTGACATTTTTATAATCTGTGTATAGCAGTCTCATATGGTCACTATACCGTCCAAGTTGGAAGGGTATGATGATCAGTTCACAATATGTTAAGTCCTACTAGTTATTTCTTCAAGCATCTTATTACATTCAAGACCTGTAGTCAGGTATTTTCCTTTTAGAGACCTATCTTTCTTGATTTCTCAGGATTACAACATTTGGAAAAGCTTGAAAGAGAATGTTGACTTAGCTGAAGATCTCAAGGGTCCATGTGTTCTCATCCTCTATTAAAAGCTAATTACCTTTAGACAAGTGAATGTGATCTATTGAATTCAAAACTGTAAGAGTCGGGAATTGTTAGACTGAATTTGGACCTGACCTCAAGTTTCTCTTTAGTCAACCAGACAGGTTAAGTATGTCCTAGTGCTGGAAACACAACCAACCCATGTTCCAGGCCATTTGCTTTATATACATAGTATCTAGTTCTTGAACAACCCAGCAGGCTAGGCTTCATGATGTCCAATTTTTGGATAAACTGGGGCTCAGAGAGGAGAAATGACTTGCCTAAGTGGGCAGCAGAACCAGCCCAGCAGCTCCTTGACTCCCAGGCCAGAACAGGCTCCCATCTGCAGGAATTATCACAATGCTACGGATGTGATTGAAAACTTACAGGAGTCACATGTGCTCTTTGCTTGGGCAACCAAGATTTCGCAGGGTCTGACTAAGCACAGTGAGACTTAACATTCCACCCTATGCAAAAAATACCAGGGGATAAAGAGGGTTCTTTCCTTGAATTCTACCAATATTATAATTGTTCCAGGGTAAAATGAAACACTATGTAGTCACTCTTCTTGGAAATGTGGTCTTTTACACTGTGATGCTTTCTGAAGCCCAGCGGGCTTTCTGCAGCACACAATGACAGCAGGTCCAGGACTGGTTATGTCTCTGCAGGAATCTAGGCACGGCATTTCTCTTAGGGAAGGCAAGGCAGCAGGGGAAATCGATGGTTTTCAAGCTTTTCTGTTTCTAAGGACTCACGTGGAGTTTTTAGTTCACTTTGCTATTTTAAAAAATGGTCTAAGAGTTACCACTAAGCCCTGGCCACAATATCCCCTCTTCCCAGGGAAAATCCTCCCCTTCTGCTGGCGCATGTTTTATGGGTTGCAGTGGGACTCTCTGCAGACCCACCCTTTCTGCACATTAGTGACTTGTCTGGGTCTAATTTAGGCCACCACATGCTTTGGGCAGGAACTTTCAAAATTCCATGTTCTCTTCAATGTTCAGCAGATTTTGTTCACTCAACAAATGTTAAATGCCAGTAATAACTAACACCTTCTCTCTCTAAATAAAGCACTATTTTGAGACAGCATATACATGACCATTCTGATTTCATCTTTTATTTAGAGAACGGGGCAGGGGGCGGGGAGCCACACAGATTCTCAGCAATGCTTGAATTTCAAAGTCTAAAACTGGGTCATGGTGACAGGATGAAGGATGTGGGGTACTAAATAACCCAAAAGCACTGCAATGATCTGGAGAAGGATAAAGAGGGTCTTCTGCAAGTCTTCATGAAGGAGGCATAGTTGGGAGGAGTGGAAGGACATTTGACATGGAACCTACTGTCAAGCCATGCTCTGGGCTCAGTCACTACCGTTGCTTATACTCTGTGTAGCTAGCACCTTTATCTTTGTAGGACTTACGGGTCTAATATGATGATACTTGGGAAAGGGTCATTCATTAACATATGTTATTTATTTTTTGAACACATATATTGGATGCCTACTTTGTGTTAGATATGGGAAATGGAATGCTGAACGCTTTTCTCACCTTCATAGAATTTAAAGTGACAGAGATAGTAATCAAATAATCTCAAAATAAGCATAAATTTACAAGTACAATAAATATTCTCAGGGAGAGCATGTGTAAGAATAGGACAGATTCTTAGTAGGCACCAGCTAGTCAGAACCCACATAAGTCTTGGTGTCTGAAGACTCCATAAGGTAAGGTATGGAAGGCAACAACTCTTTATTAACTAAAGGAAGCAGACGCAGGGTGGTGGCTACTTACCAACTTGGGCAGAAATATTTCAATTTTTGCAACCAGTGTTCTAGCTGAATATAGGCTTTGCATGAAAGCTTAAAAATAGAAGGATTTGCTTTTGGTTTGGAAGGCTGGTAAGTTTCATGTAGGGGTGACATTAAAGTTCAGATCTCAAGAATAAGTAAGAATTAGCTAGGTAATGAGAAGGGGGGATCGTTCTAGGCATAGAGAGTGAAGCATATGCAAAGGCCCTGTGGCAGTGGCAGGGGTGAGAGTCACCATGTATTTGAGGAGGTTAAAGAAGCCCAGAATGGCTAGAGTGCATTAAGCAAGTGAAGCACCATAGCGGATGAGGATGAGGAGTCTGATGTGATCAGAATATGCAGGATTTTGTAGGACTATAGGGTTTCAATATTTTTCCCTAAGATCAATGGGAAGCCATTAATGATTTTAAACTAAGATGGGCATGGCCAGATTTGTATTTTGCAAACAATACTTGGGCTGCCATGTGGAATAAGGATTGTAGTGGGAGCAGTGGCCAGGCCACCCAGGGGAGACTTCGGCAGCTCAGAGTAGGCTGCTGGTGATAAGGTGGAGGGGGAATATACTTTCTTGCAGAACTTGGTTGATGATGGTCATTCACTGAGTAGGTTTGGGGCATGTTGGTGATGGGGGCCAGAGGAGAGGCTGTCAGGAAGGAGAGGTGCTGACTGTATTGAGAGGGAGGGACCTTTGAGTATTCAAGGTAAAACCTGAGTGTAAGGGAATGAGTGAACCAGAGGTGGACACTGGGGAGTCATCTTTGCAGCAGTGACTGTTGAAGGCTGACAGTGGAGCGGGTAGCCTCAGGAAGGGCAGGAAGACTGGAAGAAGGCCAGGAGAAATTCTAGTCATTAACAGCCACACCTTGACCTGTGAAGAAGGCTAAGAAAGAGTGACCAGAGAAAACAAGGGCAAACCAGGATGGTGTAGTGTCAAGGAATCCAAAGAAAGACCATTCTAAAAAAGAAGTGGTAACAATTGTCCAATCAGAAGAGGACTGAAAGTGCCATTGGCTTGATGTCCAGAAAACTGCTATAATTTTTTTTAACTTTTTATTTCAAACTAATTATGGACTCACAAGTAGCTGCCAGTAGAGTCCAGTGGGTACCATGCCCTCATCTCTCAGCTCTTCCCACTGGTAACATCTTCCATAGTAATAGACTAGCATGCTAACACCTACATAAAGTGGGCACAGAAAACTTGACATTGGCACCTTGTAGTTGACTTGACTGGACTTAAACCAGATTTCAGTAAGAGCAATGGGGCTAGAAAGCAAATCAGAGTGGGCTGGGCAGGGAATGGAAAGAGACACATTGGGGCAGTGTGGAAGGTAAATGTTTATTGTATTTTTCTCTGTGCCAGGCATGGTGCCAGATACTGGGCACAGTGTGGAGCCCTAGAGGAAGCCTTCACATCCACAGGATCTGGAAAAAGAATTCAGAAAAAGGGAAACTAAAGATAAAAATTTATTTGTGGGCTAGGCACAGTGGCTGATGACTGTAATTCCAGCACTTTGGGAGGTTGAGGTGGGAGGATTGCTTGAGGCCGGGAGTTCAAGATCAGCCTGAGTAAGAGCAAGACATCTGTACAAAAATTAGACAAGTTAAGTGAGGTAGTGCGTGGCTGTAGTCCCAGATACTTGGGAGGCTAAGGCAGGAGGATTGCTTGAGCCCAGGAGTTTATGAGCTATGATCAGCCCACTATACTCTTCTAGCCCATGTTATAGAGTGAGACCCTGTCTCAAAAAACAAACAAAGGAAAAAACAAATGAATAAAGAAAAAATATATATCTGGCAGTGGGCATCAGAGACAACAGAGGGCTGGGGACTAGGAACTCTCTAGTGGCACAGCCATTGAGGTCTTCCAGCCCCTGGCAGTGGAGGGAATGGCAGACTCATCAAGGCTCTTCTTTCAGGATAGATTTCCTGGGGAGCTTGTTATCCCAGTGCTTGTCAGATTTTATAAACTATTATGAGCTGAGAGTCTTTATTTTGGGCAGTGGAGCCTGAAACATTTTATAAGCACTTACATTTTCTAATTGAACTTCATAAGGAACTCTAGTTATGTGGTTGGAGTAAGACATTCCTATCAAGCCCATTTCCCAGATGCAGACACTGACTCATAAGCTGCAGGGGAGCTCATGCTACTCAACAACATGACAAGGTCCTACAACTCAGAATTCTGATTTGTTGAAGCTTCTGTGGCCTCTTAGAAATCCCTACTCCCTTTGTTGTCCTTGATCTCAAGAAACAGGTTCTACTGGGCCATGAAAGTAATCACTGCTTCCTATGAAAATTTGGTCACTTTTTTCTTCCCAGTATTACCCAAGTTGGCTACCCCCAAGTATAGAGCAGCCAAGAGCGTCACAGGACATGTTTCATGTATGTCTCTTGTTGCAACTGGTGGATGGCCAACAACCAGAAAAACAATTCACTATATGAAACCTTCAAGGGTAGATTTTACTGCCTACTCCACATTTTAAAGCCTCTCCCACTGGGCTCATTCCACAAGCTCTGTTTTCAAAGGAGGCAATGGAGAAGAGGTCAGAGAATGGGGAGGTACTGTGGGGAAGTGGCAGCAGGACTTGGGTCTCACTGGGCTGGGGCCCTGGTGGGCACCTCCAGACAGGTGCTTCCAGACCTCCCACTGCTTCTTCCCACTGCTGGGAGGTCTTCTTTCTCTCAGCTTCATTCCAGCTCATACAGCAGGGATTTAAAGAGCACTGGCTCCTCTGCCCATGAGAGGAGCTGGACAGGGGTGCTGGCCCTGCATACTAATTGGCCGACTTTAATGACTTTTCCTCCTCTCCCTCTGGCAGCCACAATCCCCTCTCCCTAAATTGCAAGCTCTGCTCAGAGGTGCAGGAGGCTCGCTGCCATGGCAACTGAGCCTTCCAAAGCTGGGAAAACTCACCATAGAGATGTGGGGAGAAAAATTCCACTGTTGAATTTTCAAAGAAGAAGGGCTCAAAGGGGAGGGAAAGGGAGGGAAATGATTTTGGAAATGATGAGGTTGGAGATAGAGACCTTCCCTGGTTGAGAATCTGTGGGGGATACACAATATAAATGTATTCCCAGACCCAGAAATTCACAGAGGTAGTACCTGGGGAGGGGAGGCAAGGCTGGTGCTGGAAGCCTTCATCTGCATATGCTAATTCTCACATCACCTCATCCACTTGGTGCCAGCAATGAAATATGGATGATAGGAACCTGTCTGCAATGCCCTTGTCTATTTGGGAAGATACTACCTTCATACTCAGTAAAACATACTGAAATACAGAAGGTAGGAGCATTCTGCAGGGCCCTATCTCTTTAGTAAAACACTACCTGTGTACTCAGTAAAATATATTACAGAAATTGAATGTTCTCTGATCAAAATATGAACTTTATCACTGGGGCAAAAACAAATTACTGTTTTTGCTGTGCTAGAAAATCATATTTGAAACACAATTATACCCCCCTTTGAAAAGAGAGAAAGTAAATTCAATATAACACATGTACTTCCTTGCTGAATTGCTTCTGGGTGGGGGGAGAACCCACCCAGGTGTACATGCTGGCCATTTTACCTAGAGGCAGCCTGCTCCGACTCAGTGTGACTCCAGAATTTTGATGTTGCTAAAGGGGGGGAGAAAGACACCAGGCCAACAGTGCTAGGAGCCTCTGTAGCCTCTTTAATGGCTTTAATAGGACAAGCAAGCAATAGATGGTGAGGGGGGTGGTGGTCCTCTTTAATTCTGGACTGCCTCTTAGTATTTTCCTTTCTAAAATGCTTTCATTCAATTCCCTCCATTCTTTCTGGCTCCACTTAGGTCCCTTTTCTTCTTGTTGCTAAAGCAAGGCAGCGTTCCTTGCGTCACGCGCCCATGGCATCGTTTCTGAAACACCCCAGTGTTAAGTAGCTGGCGCATGTAATGTCAAAGGGGTGTTTAGTTCAAGAAACCAAAGCAAACACACACACAAATGTTCCCTTTGGAACTAACGTGGGAGAGTTTCTAAAGCCTGACCACAATTTTTCTGACAGCCTCCTTCACTCAAAGGAATGGGCAAATTCCACTCTGCCTTTATCTGTGCCTGACAACTCACAGAAACAAGTCTGGGCTGGGAGCTCGCTTAAGATCCAAGTCAGGAAATCCTTAGAGCAAGAGAGCGCCTGAGCTTGGAGAATGAATACAAAGCCACACAAAATGGGAGGCAATTGGTTTTCAGATGGAGTCATCAGTGCAGAGAAAAGCCTTATTCGTTCTTATTAAGTAAGATATACAACAATGTCACATTCACCTTGTCCCCTCTGATGTCATTTTTGACACAAAGACTTTGTGGCATGCTTGACTTCCAAGCCCTGGCTCTCAACGTGACATTTGACAAATCTTTCATACATTTCTTTTCAACCAATATTTATTGAACAAACTCTGCTAGATGCCCAGGATACAAAGATGAATATCCTCTTGGCCTTATTGTAGAGGCCATTGGAGATAATAGCAATCTCCTGCATTTGCAGGCTCCTTCCAGGTTCCTAAGCACTTCATCTAATTTAATCCTCAGGACCAGCCTGGTGGTGTGTAGATAAAGGCCATCCTGCCCCAGCAAGGAGGGAAAGGCAGAAAACCCTTGACAAAAGATGCCACCGATGTTGGAATCTTGTCCTTGTTATTACTAACTCACTTTGCACTAGGAAATGTAGGTGCTAAAACTGTATGATCTCTGGGTACAAGGGCACAAGGCTGCCTGGGTTTGAAGAACCTCTCCTGAGATTAAATAAGGTAGCCTTCAAAGACATTTTTGAAAGTGAGGATACCTTAGTCAGAAAGAAAACTGGTTTTACTTTCAAAAGAGGCAAAAAAAAAAAAAAAAAAAAAGAAATTTTAAAAGTAAAGGCTTGATGAAGTAGAAAAAAAACATTGGACAAGGAGTTAGGAGGTTTATATTCTTGGCCTGCTCTGTGGCTTTTGAAGAATGAGGAAATTTGGGGCAAGATTAAGTCCAAGGAGCAGGTCAAACATTCTGCATAGTTTACTAGGTAGGTCTGAAATTATATGATGTCCAGCAGTTCTGAAAGTAAGCATGATGAACTGTAGTTTTAGAAATGATGCAATTGATTATTACTTACATATGCATTCATTTAAAGTGCCAAGACTGGTGAGCTGTCAAGAACTAACTCACACTTTCAATGTCTTATTATTTTTAGGTCTCCTCTCACATGTCTTATGGGGAAGATAAGGATGGAGATATGAGACCTGGAACAAAGTAGACATTCTGTAAACATTTTCTTAATAAATATATAAAGTTTTGGAAGAATGAATGAGCAAATGAAGAACAAATGACATCACAGAGCAAAGATCAGAATTTTGCAGTGGTGACAAATTGAAGAACACAAAGGGAGATTTTTATGAAAAGCATCATGCAGTACCTAGTGCCCCAAACAAAAACCATATGACCAACAAACAAAATAGTGGTTTGGAGCGTGGCGTGCAGCTGGCTGGGCAAGTTCGGCTACAGAAGAAGTTTTAATTTTACTACTTTAGTCCTGCTCTTGTCTTCTGGAAGTTAGCTGGGTGATTTGCTGCTAAGAAGCTGAGGAGCTTTGGCTGAGTCCCCTGTGTTCTCTGATTCTAGAAATTTGCATTTGGAAAATGAGGTTGCTCCTGTTCCAGCTCCTGGGAAAGCATGATTCTGTGCGGATCCAAGTATCAGATTTAAAGCCAGAGTCCCAACTTGCACCAAAGATATTTGCCACCTCACGTCATTCGATGCAGGCAGATAAGCCACTCCTGGTGGGCGCAGCTCCTTGGCATGCTGGTGTGTGGGCTGGCTCAGTGATGGTGTCTCTAAGGCCAATCTCCTGTTGTGCAGGTGCATAACAGCACTTGCTGGCTCCAGGGGGTGCCTGAATGCCAAGGCCTTTCCGCTGCACCAGAAGGTGGCCTTGCATCACCTATTATCCCCTGAGCTCAGCAAAATGGCTTCACCCTCATGATAACCCAGGTTTCTCATCCAGGGGGCTTAGGGTTATTCAGAACTTCACAACCACCCTGAATGTGCACACAGCATTTGCCCTCACTGTACCAGGACCCTATTACAAAATTTTCCATGATTCTCTATTGTAGTGGTTCTCAAATGGGAGAATTGCCTCAGTCTTTGGGAAGAGGTAGATTAGTGTATGAATGAGCACATGAGAGAGAGTATGTATGTATGTGTGGGCCACACACCTGGGTGTGGGTAAATCCTGATTCATACTCTCTCATCTCCCACCCTTAAGAACCCTGATTGTACATGATATCATCTTAATCCTTTAGACCAGCATTCAAGGGCTTTATACCTTCTAGATGTCTCTCTCATCAAAGAAGTCCTTGGCCCTTCCTTGTGCCTATGCTTGTTGGGGCTGAGCTTCCTGATGAAATATACTTAGATCTCTTCCAGATCTTGTCAACTCTGCAATATCCTTCCAGATGTAGCTCAAATTTCTTGGTAGCACTCTACAAAAATTCCCAACCCACAGGGGCATCTGGCATTTAAACTAGGTTAAAAACTCCTTTAGGGTAGGAACCATATTTGGTGCAATGCTGTCTCCCACAGTGCCCTGGAGGGGCTAACTAAGCATCTATTGATTGATGAGTAAAAACAAATTAGTAATAATTTTAAGGCAGTAACTGAAACATTGGAAGTGTCAAATTAGAAATTCACAATTTTGAAGTCCAGGTAAATATATATCTCATTAATTAATGATACTACTTGATATCATCATTTATATGTACAATAAAATTATAAAGAAAATACGTTAAAAGTTCAGAAGTTCCATTATTAAAATTCTTTTTGTAAAAATATACTAGAATTTTATATATCTGTGTCAGAAGGATATTTTAGAAATGGTAAAGTACCCTCCCTCCAACTATCCATCTCCCTCTCCTCCCCTCCCCCTCCCTCCTCCCCATATTCTTAAGCTATAATTAGGTTATCGCTTTCATATGAAAGCTATAAATTGGTTTCATAATAGGGCTGTGTACATTGGATACTTTTTCTTCCATTCCTCTGATACTTTGCTAAGGAGAACATTTTCCAGCTCCATCCATGTAAACAGTCTCCATCTTTCTTTATGGC
>CAUYQV010062195.1:0-25731 GCA_963574575.1 Galagoides demidoff
CAACATGACAGCTGGCCCTCAAGCTTGAACCAGGAGAATGGAAGGGCAGAAAATTAAGTGGCCAGGCTGGAAAAAAATTGAATTCTGTGTACCTGCTACTGAGCTCCTTCTCTATAAGGCTGTGGTCAAGCAATCTTTTTACATTTAGCTAAGCAGCATGGAGATGGGTTCTTGCCTTTGTTCTTTCCCTTGTCTTTCAGTCATGGAGGTGTTGATGTCCCCCCAGCTGACTCTCATTCTGGGGTACCACACTCTCTTTTGTTAGCTTCCTTTAAATCTTTGCATACTTTTATAAATAGTTCTTTTGCTAAATTTCTCTTAATTTACCCCTGGTATTATTACCAGATTCAGGCGATATTCCTGACAATTAGAATCAGTAAAATCTCCCCATTGTATTTTTAGAAGACATATTACAGCCCAAACTCACCAAGCACTGGGTAGTGGTGAGACAGTTTTCATAGGACACCTTACATCAGTCTATATTCATCTAGGGTAAGGAAAGAACTTTACACATCACCTGGCACAGGATAAGGTTCCACCATATATGTAATAATTAACATGGTTGTTACAGACCCAATAGAGGCCCTACCACCTCAACCTTTGACACAACAGAATTGACTCTGAGAGTACTGATTTCCAAAACTCACATATCTTATACACATGCTAAATCTTAATGGGAATTAGAAATAAGTCTTAAAGAGTTGAGGTTCTAGTTAGGACTTATTTGGGATATCAAAAACACCCACTAATTCTGGATTCAGGCAAGCATAATACCTACTCCTAAACTGAGAAGGGAGAGAGGCTTTCAATGCTTGCCTCTTTCATTTCTGCCAATTGAGTTTCAAACACATTTGTCCCCTGCTAAATCAAAATGTTTCCTTTAATTTTTATCATATGTCATCACAATTGGTAAGACTCAATTTCCACCCCTCTCAAAAATAATACTGCATCTCTTTTTTCCCTTGGATAAATATCTACTAGTGAGATTTCTGCATCAAATGGTAGGTCTTCTTTTAGTTC
This sequence comes from Galagoides demidoff, assembly GCA_963574575.1. Classification (NCBI taxonomy): domain Eukaryota; kingdom Metazoa; phylum Chordata; class Mammalia; order Primates; family Galagidae; genus Galagoides; species Galagoides demidoff. The sequence goes on from CAUYQV010062195.1 coordinate 1,021, forward strand.
TTGGAAAAATCTCCATTCTGTTTTCCATTGAGATTGTACTAATTTTCTGTCCTGCTAGTCAGGTATAAACATCCCTCTCTGTCTGCATCAACATGAATGTTTATTGCAGCACAATTCATAATTGCAAAGATGTGAAATCAACCCAAATGCCTATCATTTCAGTGGTGGATGAATACAATGTGATGTATGTACTATGGACTACTACTCAGCCACAAAGAAGGATGTTGCCAATTTGTATGAAACTGGAAACAGTTATCCTAAATGAAGTATCTCAAGAATAGAAAACTAGGGACAGGAGAAAAATGAAAAATAATAACATTGAAAAACAAATACTATATATACTCATTAGTGAATTGGAACTAACTAATGAGCACACATGGGCATAGAGGGAAGTAAAACCCACTGGAAATCAAGCAAGGGATAAGGGGAAGGGGAGGGTTGGTGAAACTTACTAATCGGTACAACAAACACCATCAGGATGATAGGCTCCTGTATAACCCTGACTCAGTGTTACAAAAGTGATCTATGTAACCCCAAACATTTGTCCCTTTATAATACTTAGAAAATTTTTTAAAATACTATAAACATGGTATTTAGAAAGCACAAGAGTTAAGTCCAGACTTTAATATGAAAGAAACAGATAGGAACAAATAAGAAGGATAAATTAGTTTTAAGGAAAACTTTGTGGAAAAAAAGCATTTTACACTACCTGGGTATTTTAGAAGCAGAGCTGTGATCCAGTCTCAGTCTGGTCATTTGCTAGGTCTGAGGTTTGCTGTGAGAATTAATGGATCATTTTATGGACATACCCACTCAGCACCTGGCTTGCCACTCCGCAGGATGTCAATGTGTGGATGTCCTCTCCTCCCACATTGGTACTATTATGGTAAAAAGTAGAAAGGACAAACTTATCACATTGAGCAGTACATGGAAGCTTAGAAGGGTTACAACTCATTTCATCTGATTTTCTAATATATGAGAAACAATCTCTGTTCTCCAAAACTTTCACCTAATGTTGACAATGGCTCTACCAAGGATATAGCTTTTCAGTTCCAAAATAATGACTCTCTAGGACTCATTATCAGGACTTTCTCATGTGCTCCCCTTTCCACATCTGTTAACTCCATTTATTTTCAGAACATATTAATTAGGTAGGGACTACTACCTGGCCAATTTATGGATTAGGAAATAGAGGTTAGAGAAACAAAGTGACTTCTCCAAAGATATGACTAGTAAACTTTAGAGCAAAGAGACAGGCTGAGGCTTTTCAGCCTTCGAAACCTGCTGATTTATTCACTTTACCAGGAAAACCAAAGCACATAAATACCCATTTATGTGGCTTTCATTTGGCTTCCAGTATCAGCACAACCTAGCGGTGACCATTAAATATAGTATAGGATAATTTTCTTCTAGTTAAACTATTCTGAAAAATGCCCCATGTACGTTTGCAAAGCCCTCTGATTTGAAATTCCCAGTCTGTAGAAGAATGTCTGTGGAAAGTCTTAATGATTATGAAGGAAAAAGAGTCCAGAGTCTTGGCTAGTAAAAGTAATCTAGAGCTCTGAGTGGCTGGGAACAGCAGCAGAGTGCTCTATGATAAAGACATACGTGCTCTCCAGCCTCTCTTTGAATGTGAACTCCCTTTAAGTTTGGTAAAACTCCTTCTGGAAGTTTAAAGTTCCCACCAGGCCACGAAGAAGCAGTGAAGGCTGTATTTGCCTAAGTGAACCTGCTGCCCCGACATTTAGTGATCAATTCTTTAAAGAGTTTAAAAGAGGCAGTTGAAATTTCTCCACATGGTAGAGTTTCAGCTCATTGTTAATGGATATAAAAGTAACTGAAGCTAGGATGAAATTCTGTAAAGGAGAATTCTGTGGTGGAAGTTCTTCCCCCAGAGGCTGGTGGTTTTCTTTACAATGGGCAGCGTCACCTGAAGATATGTAAAAATATTAAATAACATCATCCATTGACTATGCTATGACTTGGGGTGTTATAAAAAGCAGAGAATACCATCGATTGTTTTGACCCTTGGTATAAGTTAGCTATTTAATGCTGCATGACAAACTACCACAATATATTTGGGCATAAAAATGCTAGGCATTTTTTTCTTAATCTGCTATCTATGGATTGCCTGGATTTTGGCTGACATAGACTGGGCTTGGATGAGCTTGGCTCCAGGTTCTGAGTTGATCCCTGATTGGCTGCACCTGTCTCCTTGGTGCAGCACATACTCAAGGCAGGTTCACCTCACTCTGCAAAGGCAGGAGTGAAAAGAGGGTGAAGGGCTGCATCATGTATCTCCTAAGGCTCCAACTAAGAGCTGTAAACTGTCACTTTCACCTGCATTCCTTTGCCCAGAGTCAGACATCCTGCCAAGTTCAGCATCTTTAGGATGGGGAAGCATACTCTTCCCTTGATAGGTGAAGGGAACAGTGAATATTTGCTCATTAACAATATAATTGTGCATAGTACAGCTCTATCGGCCTCCCACCACTCAAATGTTAGTGACAGAATTCCCTTGTGTTGCTCCTCTTGTCAAATCAATCAATATATCAGTAGAGTTTCAATTCACTGGTAAGGCAAATACTCACTGTGTGTCTCTCTCTTCACTAAGCATCATTGTATGTGTGACTACCAAAGAGGCACAGTGATCAGTGACCCAGAAAAGGAAAAGGGAGCCATGTAAATAGTAAACAGAGAAGTAGAGTTTCTGAAGCAAAGAATGTTAGATATTATTAAATAAAAAGAAATTCTACTCAATGAATACTAAGAAGGGACAAACTGGGAAACGCGGAGCGTAAGCCCCTTTTCCCGGTCACCCAACTAGTTAGCAGCATATCCAGAACCCGGTTTATTATTTTCTCTACTGCACATTCCCATGGCCTTTGTGAACCCAGCAACTTTCTATTTTGTGTTACACGTGCACACATCCACATACAAACACAATTCAAGGTATTAGGAAGGAAGTAGACAAAACTGTTTCGGAAGTGGAATGCTATTTTGTTAGATTCTGTATTTTCTTTTTTATTAATCATTTTTAATTGACAAGTAAAAATTGTTTACATGGCATAACACATGATGTTTTGATATAGGTACACATTGTAGAATGATGAAATCAGGTTACTTAATGTTCTCATTGCCTCACATGTTTATAATTTTTTTGTGAACACATTTTTAAAATGTGTTCTTTTAAAAATTTACATGTGTACAACATATTATTCATAACTGTAGCCACCAAGATGACTGAGTTATCTCTTAAACTTATTTCTTTTGTCTACTTGAAAGTTTGTGTCCTTTGACCAAAATGTCCCTAACTCACACCCCACTCCATCCCAGCCTCTGGTAACAACCATTTTACTCTGTTTCTATGGGTTGGGTACTTTCACACTCCACAGATAAGTGGGAGCATGTGGTGTGTGTCCTTCTGGGCCAGAATTATTTCACTGAATATAATGTCCTCCAGATTCTGGTTTTTTGGGTTTTTTTTTGTTTGTTTTGTTTTTTTGCAGTTTTTGGCCGGGGCCATGTTTGAACCCGCTACCTCCGGTATATGGGGCCGGCACCCTATTTTTTTGAGCCACAGGCGCTGCCCCAGATAAATCTACATTGTTGAAAATGACAGAATTTCCTTCTTTTTAAAGGGTGAATATTATTCTATTGCATGCATATATATACATGTATACATACACCCTATTTTCTTGACTCACTGATCTGTTAATGGACACTTAGACTGAGTCCGTTCTTGGCAGTGGTGAATAATGCTGCGAGGAACTTGGACATGCAGATATCTCTTCAACAGAGGATTTCACTGTCTTTGGATATGCATGTAGTAGTGGAATTGCTGGATCATATGGAAATGCTATTTATAATATTTTGAGTATAGTCCATACTGTTTTCCATACTGTTTGCACCTTTTAGAATCCCATCAACAGCGCACAGGGTTCCAATTTCTCCACGTCCTTGCCAATGCTTTTGTTGTTGTTCATTTGGTTTTTGGTAGTGGCCATCCAATGGGTGTGATCAGATATTACCCTGTGGTAACTTCACTCCCGGAGATCCTATATCTTTTATGACTAACTCCTATAAGTTAGTGTTCTATATCCATGTGGATTAAACGAGAAGGTGGGAGGAAGAGTATGAAGACCAAGAACTGAAATATCTTCTGTATGACAGATAATTCTGGTTGGGAAATGTGGCTTATGTCTGAGAGAGAAATGAAATTTCCTAAAACTTTCTCCTGTCCTGACCTCATTCATGGGTTTCCCAACAGAGCTTTGGGACAGCTCACTAAAACTCTTTGGAGCAGGCACTAAGTCAGTGTCCTCCAGTGGTCAAGGTAAGAGAGGAAAGAGAACTTCAGTGCCTGATAAGGTTTTCCCTTCCCAGGTGAGGAAAGTGTACGGTATTCACCCTTGATGGCTAGTGATATGTGAATAAGCAAAGCAGGAGTGGAACAGGAGTGGAACACGAAGCTGATGTGTTACTCTCGGAGTGGCCCTGCACATGGAAACAGTCGTTTAGAGAATAAGAACACCTGCCGTAATAACACTAAGTGTCGTTCATTTCACCAATTCCTGCCTTTGAAGCATTTTGGTAGAACGTATGTGGCTGTTGATGTTAAAAACTACAATAAAGCCCACTGGTATTGCTTAGGTGATTGTAGTACTGATTCTTAACACTATTCTGATTAGGAATGCATATTGATCCCCAGAACCAGGCTGAGCATGGATCAGATGACATACGCTCAATAGCACAGGGCTGCGCTCAGTTAGGAACAAACAGCCGTTGGAAACTCCCTTTATGTTTATTCTCCTCACTTTGGTTCCATCTGATGCTGATGCTTATTTATTTTCCTGTCTTTTGATCATTGTATGCAACAAAACCCCAAGGGAGAGTTCTAAAGAGCTTTGTAAGGAGAGGAGAGTTTTCTCAGAGTATAGAAATTGGAGCTATGCATCAGAAATTGCGGGTTCTCTAGATCAAGCTGCCAATAAGTGGAGGCATACCATTTGTCACCAATGTGCATTTAACACAGATGCAGCATTCAAGGGGAAACGGAAGCATTAGGCAGGTCTCCCGGTTGTTTACTGCTTTGATGTCTGCAGTTTCTCTCTCTCCTGCCCCTGCTGGGGAAATCTGTTGATGAGTTCTGAAAACTAAAGTTAGGTCCAGAGTGGTCCCTGTGGCTCAAAGGAGTAGGGCACCAGCCCCATATGCTGGAGGTGGTGGGTTCAAACCCAGCCCCAGCCAAAAATTGCAAAAAAAATAAATAAAGTTAGGTCCAGTGTTCAAATCCACAAGTAGTGGGCTGTTGTGTTTTTCATTTACTTTTACTTAAACAATTTTGCAAAATGACTAAAGGAAAAGTTTGCTGCTCTAATGTAATTGGAAAGGGCCGATTAGTTACTTTTTCCTGGTACCAAAGAGGGTGTTGTTCAGCAGAGAAGTTTGTTATTCAAAAATCTATTCCTGCTCCAGTGAAATCTCTCCCTCTTCCCAAGTCAATTCCAGAGATTTTGTGGTTTATTCCTGAATTTTAGGAAGACTGAGGATCATACTCAGAGGCTCTGCAGGCTGTAGGAGGAAAACATCTAACTTTAGCCTTATGCTTGGCAAAGTTGGATGGCAAGGTGTTATTTGGAACTTTCCTTAGCATCTCAATAAAAGGCATTGCAAATTCCTTGGCATGGGCTTCAGTGCCCTTTATAACTATGCTTCTCCCTTCCTTTCATATTCAATTTTCTTCCATTTGTTCAGTGGATACACTTGCTCTTCTCCAAACACAGCAGCTACTTTTACTTCCCAGTGCAATTAGGTGTATGCTATTCTCCCTCACAAAAATCTGAATCCCCTTTACCTTACCGGCCTCACATTCACCTGGTATCCTACATAATCTGAAATATCTAGTTTAATGTTATCTCCTATTCTCTATGTCGACAATACATCCCATTCTTCCTCATCTTCAGACAAACTGAGTTCATCCTGTAGTTACCTTTCCTGGAATTCATTGTTTATCATAATATTATACCTTTGCTTATATTATAGGAATTTGCACATGTCTGATTTTTTTCATTAGATTTTGGGCTCCGCAAGGACAGAAACAATGACTTAATCTTTTATTCCCGCAGCAAAGCACAGATGATATTCAATATAGGTTTTTTGAATTAAATCAAACACAAAAACAATAATGTCATATAAAAAGGATGCATGGATAGATGAATAATCACTGCAGAGATGCATAAATTTTTAAATCACAAGAGGGTCAGTCACTTCACGGAGGCTACTCAACAAAGTACTATATCAATCAGGGACCCATTTTCAATTGCATGGTGACAGGTTTACTTTCTTGCTATAAGGATATGAAATATGTTGTATGTATAATTTATTGTGTTTCATAAAAAACCTGAAGCCCAAATTCCCTGACAACAAGAGATACATGCTTGAGCATCAAATAGCCTAATATGCAAGATGCTTACGATGAAATATTTTTAATGCAGATAATGTTATTGAGAAGCTCTTGTTGGTTGAGAAATTTTAAAACTAACATAAATACACTTTTAGATTTGCACAAACTTTTAGAGGAGAGACAACGCGTAGCAATTTGGACCGGATGGAAATCAATACAATTTTGTGTACACCAGGGAAATAAGGTTTCCCTATGACACACTCAAAATATCAAAATACCTGTGTTCCTGGAGGGGAAAATGAGTACATATTTTTTTTTTCCTTTCAAATCCAGATCACAAGGAAACTGTATATATAAATACATGCATATCTCTTACATCCCTTTTCATTTCCTAAGCTTCTAAGTCACCCATAATCTCCAGTGAGAACCTCTTTGAGAGCTCTTCCTGGTGACTAGATTGTGCTAGATTTTTCTTCTGCATGGAACTCAGCTTCATTTTGCTGGTCTCTGTAGTGAGGTAAACAAAACAAAACAAAACAAAACTATGCTATCACATACATACACAAAGAGGATAGAGCATCTTCATTTTTTGAAGCTGAGCCCATCTTCCCCATGAGTCTTTATCCCACTTGCTATGAGATGGGGAATACTATAAATTCTCAGTTAATAACAACTCACACTCCTTTATGTAATACTGTTATGCAAACATATGAGTGTCTTTTTCGCAAATTACTTTTAGGTTGTAAGAGCTCCTCTTGTTTCCACTGTTCCTCCAAACATAGTGTCTATATGTTTGGGGGCAGGATGTATAGAGTTGCTTTAATTTAGGAACCAAGTGAAAAGATCCCTAAGCTGCCCTCTTCCAAAGTGTTATAGTCTAACTTGATTTGTAGCATTAGTATCCTGAGGGATAATGGGTCTCACTTATCTCTTTGAAGCACTGAAATGGTACTCATCCTTGAAGTCCATTGTCATGGTCATGTTAACTCTCTTTGAAAAGATCCACATTGATCTCAGGCCTCTGTGGGTTTACCTGTTAACTTAGTACCCCCACAAACCTTCTCTGGGGCACCAGATCATTTCTGAATTATTTACACATTATGCAGAGGCAACAGAAGACCAAGAGCCTGGTCTCAAGGCTGTTGGCCTAGAGCCCTCTCTGTATACCTCACAAGTACCTCTCACAGCAGTGTTCTCTCAGGAGATGCCCTCTGATTACCCTATTAGGAAATATTTAACATTTCTGTGAATTAAATATACTAGTAAGAAATATAGTCAACATCACTCATTGGTAGATTTTAAATTTTTCCTATTGCTAGAAGTTTTCTTTTTGGTCTGCTAACCTACTAATCAAATACTTTCAATGTCTCATCCCTTGAGAAAAAATAGTTGTAACATAGGACAAGGAAGAAATGAAAAAGTCTGACACCTCTACATTAGGGTGTGATGATGCATCTTCAGAGACATCATACAAAAAATTATCTTGGTTCAAACAGAGCACTGAGATGGGAATGGGAGAAGATTTTAACACATTGACTGCCACACTAGAAAATAATTTATTTTTCCTTGTAGTCATGATGTTTTATTATGAAAATAGAATAAAAACTTTGAAAACAAAATGACCTCTTCTCATTTAATGAATAATTTATTTTTTTTAAAGTTTTCTGTGTGTGGTTATGTGCAACTTATGTGGCATAAGAATCCATTTTACACTGTATGCCATGTGAGTTGTATGTGAGTCATGACATACTTACTGAATTTGTTTCTGAGAACTAAATCTTTTGTCATTCCACAAGTATTTAGTAGTGTCTATAGTGTACTTTGAGTGGTCCTGGATGATGACCTCTGAACCATACCTCCTTAGTATAGTATGTGAATCAAACCTCCTTAGTATATAGTATGTGAACTATACCTCCTTAGTATGTAGTATGTGAACCATACCTCCTTAGTATAGTATGTGAACCATACCTCCTTAATATAGTGTGTGAATCATATCTCCTTAGTATAGCATGTGCCACAATGTCACAGCACAGAACACTGTCATGTGGATTTTGTTCAAAATCCAGAGCAAGTATTCAAGGTGGAATGCACAGTCAGAAGTTCTGGTAATCAGAGGACATGGTCAAGCACGTGAGGGTGCTTGGGGAGGGTGCTTGGAAGGCGAGTGGGGGAGACATGCTGACTGATAGTGAAAGGAATGAGCAGAGGTTTCACAGGTCCATGAAGCCCCATTCTCAAAATTAGCATGAGTTAAATACAACTCATATGGCAGTTAATGTGTTTATTGTATACCATCAGACTGACATTCAATTTCAAGAAGGAAATGAATTAGCAAACTCCATTTGCAGAAGTTGGAAACACCACCATTAGTGATAGGGAAAACCCTTAATATGTATATTACACATTAAACATTTTCTGGACACCATTTCAAATCTTCTCAGCTACTCCTCTTATTCTAATCACTGTTTCTACAAAAATTATCCTGAAGATTTGAACCAGACCTTGGCAGGTACAACCTGAAGCATCTCATCTAGAGTCTACTCTACATGCCCCTTGCTTCTACCAATGGTTTCTTTGACACTGCACCATGGGGTGCTTATGGGAATCTTCCTAGCACTTGGACACGTGTCACCTAGATGCAGGGGAAAATAATAATTATGAAGCCACTCTTGAACAATGGAAACCATTGGCAAATGTTTTCCCCTCTTATTTCCTAAGTAGAAAGTTCCAAAATATATTTTCTAAACTTGTTCCGAAAGTTTTGGAAGAGGAAATACCAGTTGCCCATCATGGTAGAAAGCTAACTTAACACATTTCCTGTCTTGGCTTTCCTTCTTCCCATTATAACTTCTTCTGTCCCTTGTTCTTCCTCCCTGATATCAACTTCTCCTCCTCCAAGGCGAAAACATACTTGCATGCAAATTTTTGCCTCAGACTTTGCTTTAGAAAGGCTAAGAAAACTATACAACATTTGAAATTAAAGAAATGAAATAAAACCCATGAATTTAGCTCAGAACTAATAATGCTGTACCTTGATATACCGAAACACAAAGTAAGATCTACAATGTACCTGCCCTATGCAAGCCCAAAACCAAGATCTGCAGTAGACACAGTTTGGAGGTTGGGTCCTGAGAAGATAGAGGGTTTGAATAATCCTCTGGGCTTCCCACAGACTTATGTTAACAAAGCATAAAGTGAAGATTACACATGTTCAGGGTAATCAGCCAGTAGTTGAACTACCAAGCAGCAACAACAACCATCAAAACATAAGTACACTTTCAGAGGACCATGACAGAATTCTACCTCTAAAGTGAAGAATTATAACGTTCAATGCATAATTTAAAGAAAAAAATGCTGACTTGTATTTCTAACTTTCTTTGTTTTTGCTATTGATTAGGTGCTTTGCTTAAACTTGTTTCCAGCCTGCTGCTCAGGGAATCTTTCTCTTTCTCTTCCTCTTCCTCTCTCTCTCTCTCCCTTCCTTCCTTCTCTAATTCTTTCTCCCTCCCTCCCTCCTTTCCTTTCTTTCTCCTTTCTCTCTCTTTCTCTCTCTCTTTCTTTTTTCTTTCTTTCTCTCTTTCCTTCTCTTAAATCAAACCTCCCCCTAGAGGCGCACTTAGTAAAGTTTATGTTCACCATTACTGAGATCATAACCACAACTGTCTCCTCCTTTCTCCACAACTATACCTTATTCATATTTATTTTATTTTATTGAACAACCTTTAAAACAGTTTAATAGCTATATCTTAGGACTCATATTTGCAAGAAATATGTAAATTCTAGCATATTTTCCTGTTCTTCGTAAGGCTGTATTTAAATAGGGCAATCACGCAAAATCTACCTTTAATGAGTGAATAGATAAAAATGTTGGCAATATATGGAACAGAAAAATGGAAATAATATATAAGTGAAAAGTAAAGTAAATAAAATAAAAAATAAAATACTGAATGGGATTAGTAGACCAGTCATGATAAAAATTCTAAACCAGCAAAGACCTCCAGTTGATAAGGATATCCATGCAAACCCTGCAACTAGTATGATACTTATGGGTAAAAGACTGAATACCTTCTTTTTAAGAGCAAGAAGAAAGCAAAATTGCCCATTCTAATTACTTTTTTCAATAATTTACTGGAGGCCCTAGCCGTTTTCATAGGGTAGAAATAAATAATAATCTATGGCACAATGATTAGAAGTGAAAATTAACAAAGCTTCCTATAGTTATAAATAACAAGATTTTGTGCACCAAAATTTCTAGGAAACATAAAAACATGAGAACCAATAAAAAAATTTACCAGAGTTGCAGTATGCAAGGACATTACAAGATTTAATTTCATTTTTATATATTAGCAATAGATGGTTAGAACATGGTACTTAAATATTAAAATAAAAATAAAATCAATAAAATATAAAATATTTAGTTATGCATTTAATAAAAGATGGACAAACAACAAAATACTAATGAGAATAGTTAAAAGAAATTTGAACAAATGGAGTGATATACAAGTATATGAATAAAAAAACAATGGTGTTATGATTTTCATTCTCCTTAAACTAGTCTATAGAATGGATCGTTTGTAAGACATTGACAAGCTGTTTTTAAAATGCCCATGAAACTCAGGTTTGATGCTATGCCTTCTACACATCACACTGCACTTTGCTATTCTTTGTGCCTTACAAAGAGCTTTCCTATACATTGTTTAACATACCTGAATTTTGCTCTTTACAAATAAGGCAACAAAAGTTAAGTGAGGCAAATGGATCAGCCCAAAGTCACAAGTCCAGTAAATGATAAGCCTTCATATATATCCAAGTATTTCTACTTCACAAACTCCATTCTTTTCATCTCAGATCCTAAAAATTAGAAGTGGAAAAAGCTTCTTTTTCTCACTGAATTCAAATATTAAATCATTTGTCAGCATATTTTCCATAGAGGTAATTGTGCCTTTTCTGAGGAAATTAGGCAAAAGCTCCAAAGCTTCCTCTCCATGCAGGGACCAATATCAATTGATAGTATTAGAGACTGGAAGACTGTCTGAGTTTCTGTTTTAATACCACCTATGCTATCTTTCTTTCTGCATGAAGGGAAATGGTTGACACAGATTCATAAGTCTTCTGAAAAGTTATTGCTATTTTCGTTGCTTCCTAGGGATGAATTCAAGAGTCTTTTCTTTGGCATCAAAATAGTCTTTTGAATATAATGACTGCTGTATGTTAATCACAAATTCCAATTCATCTGCCTTCCCCCTTGCCAGGAGTCCGTGCAGGTGAAATTTGGACCACTATATCATCCTCTATAAATGTAATCAAATCAAGTGCATTGGGATGTCTGTGACCTTGAATAAGAACAGAAATCACCTTATTTTAATTTCTATATCTAGTATTCTGTCATTCTGAGATTTAGGTAATTTTGTGGGATTCAAAAAATTGTGGTCATTTTCTCAAAAGCAATGCCATTCATTCAATTCAGTAAGTTAGTTAGTACTATTAATTGCTGTTAAATCCATTTACAGATTTTAAAGCTCCTCTAAATTCTTAGGCAGCAGCATATTTCATGTTGGTTGCAAATTTTTCAAACTAGTTTTAATACGAAATTCAAAGAAATTGAGGCTTAGCGGCTATTTTTGTCCTACCATGACACACCAGCTTATGTATACATCTAGTTCCAAGAGCATCCTTTTTCCTGTCTAGAGGGAAGTCCCCGTCTTATAAATTGAACCACAGTTTTGTGGGGTTTCAACAGTTGCATTTTCCTCTACATTTAAATCCATTTTCATAATGCTTTTGAATCTGTATGAGAAAATTTGATCAAGCTCTCAGATTTCTGCACTGGTCTATGTTCACAGGTACATTGAAGCTTTCATGAATACTCAATTTCTTCCTGACAGGAGATTTATTCAGTATCATCAACTAAAACTGAAGACATTTTGCCAGCCTTACCCAATTACATCAGTAATACTCTACTCCATGCACTGAACAAATCTATTTTCTGATTTTGCAGAAAGGCATATGTCACTTAGAGACACAAATTCATAAAACACTCAACTTTCTGAATCCAATTCAGTGTTTCTTTAAATTTCATTTTGGGCAGTCTCATGGGGAATACTTGAGTATAAAAACAGACTTTGGAAATAGGCAGGGATTTTTTTTGGGAGGGGTCTTTTCTTTCATTATGCTTTCTTCTGTAATTATTGTCTTGGATTTTTTTTTCTATTTCTACTTTCTACTATATAATGTCTCCCAATTTGGAATTCTGCAAAAATATATGTCCCTACTTGGTGACTCTCAGAAGTGCAGTCTGTAAAAGAAGATCAAGTTACAGATTGTTAGAATGAAATCAGGCCCTGGAGAATACTTGACCTATCCCTGCTATTTCTTAGATGGGCAAAGTTCCATAGAGTTCGGAAGACTCATTTCACCAGTATTGCAAAGATAAAAATAGAGATGTTATAAAAATCAGAGTAGCAACCTAATAAAAATAAGGATGGTAAAGATAATATTTGCCAGGGATTATGATAGCCATGTAAAATGTATAATTATTAAGTACTATAACCTAATTTTATTATTGCCATTGTTATTTCACTTTAAATCTCACAATAATCATATGAAATAGATATTATAAATATATTGAGTTTATAGATGGAAAATAGAATCCTTGAACTTAAAAGAGTAATAATGGAATATACTTGAAACCAAAGTACAAATAGAGTTGGGGAAGGCTCCATTCTCCTGAAATCTGAGCTCGCCATCACTCCACCTGTTTCCCTCATCTCTATTTTCTTCTCATTTTCCTCTTCACACAAGACCTCCCAAATTTGCTTCAAAAACTATTACTGCCAGGACTTACCAAAGATGAATTCCTCTCCCAACCTCAGCATGCTTTCCCAGTCTGCTCTCTGCCTGGGTTGAGTGATTCTTCAAAGTACAGAGTTGTTTCTACATTAGCCACATAGTCACCATTTAGTACCATTAGACATGTATTGTGGGGTGTGGGAATCTCCTGCCTTGCTCTAGTGGTTCATAAAGTACCCATTTCAAACTAGAGGCATAACGTTACCTGACTTCAAATTGTATTGTGAGGCTATACTAACAAAATAGCATGGTACTAGTTAAAAAAATAGACATATAGATCAATGGAAGAGAATAAACAACCTAGAAATAAACCCACATGCCTACATAACTTACCTTTGACAAAGCAGATAAAACATCCACTGGGAAAAGGACACTATGTTTGATAAATGGTGGTGGGAAAAATATATAGCCATATGTAACAGAATGAATCTCTCCCTCTCACCATATTCAAAGTAAATGTGGACAACTGGATCCACATTGCTCATCATATAAAAATTAACTCATTGGATCAAATACTTAAATGTAAAGCAAGAAACTATAACAATTCTAGATTAAAATCCATGAAAACATTTCTATACTTTGATGTAGGCCAAAAGTTTATGGTAAGACCCCAAAAGAAATGCAACAAAACCAAAAATAAACAAATGAAACTTAATTAAACTAAAATTATTTGTGCACAGTAAAAGAAATTATTAACACATTAAATAGGCAACTTACAGAATTAGAGAAAATATTCACAAACTGTGCATCCAATAAAGAACTAATATTCAGTATCAATAAGGAGTTAAAAAAATTAAGAAGTGGGGAAACAAAATGAACAGACATTTTACAAAAGTTACACAAATGGCTACTAAACATATGAAAAATATGCTGAATATCATGAATCATCAGAGGAATACACATTAAAACAATGATGAAATGCCATCTTACTCCAGTCAGAATGATTATTACTAAAAAATAAAAACAGGAGACATTGGCATGGAGGTAGTAGTAAAAGGGAAGGCTTATTCACTGTTGATGGGAATGTAGACTACTACAATGTCTATGAAAAACAGTATTGAGATGTCTTAGGTACCTAAAGTAGATCTACCACTCCATCCAGCAACCCTACTACCCAAAGGAAAATAAGTCATTATATCAAAATGGTATCTGCACTCATAGGTTTGTTGCAACATGACTCTTAAGAGCAAAAATATTAAATCATTCTAATTGTCTACAAACTGATCAGTAGAAAAAGAAAATGTGGTAGATACATACCATGGAATACTACTCAGCCACAGTAAGGAATGATAACATCTTTTGTAGCAACCTGCGTGGAATTCGAAGCCATTATCCTAAGTTAAGTAACCCTGGAACAGAAATCCAAATATGCAAGTCCTCACTTGTAAGTTAAAGCTAAACAATTGGTACACAAGGCCATGCAGAGTGCAATGACAGACACTGGAGACTCCAAAGGAGGAAGGCTAAAAGGGGGTGAGGGATGAGAAATCCCTATTGGGTACAATTTACACTATTCAGGTGATTGTCCACTGAAAGTTAAATGTTAATACAATATATCCATGCAACAAAATGCACTTGTACTACCTAAATGTATTAAAAGAAAAAAGAAAAAAATTTTTCTTCTTTCCTTATATGCTAATATAGACTTTATCTAAAAGCTCCTAGAGATCCCTTAAAGTTCAGATTCATAATGTCACAAAAATCATTTAAGAATAAATGAGAACAAGGAGCTTGGTGGCTTCATGGCAAACTTGTCCTCATGACTGGAGAACAAGAAATATTGTGGAAGGATTTACTATGAGAATAAATTTTCTTGCCTGAAATTGAGTTCAACTTCTTATTTTATACCCTGTTCACTTCCACATTTTGCCTAATTCATAGTCTCTGAATACACAAGGGGCACTGAGATGCTAAAATAAGCATAACCTTTTTCTGTTGGCCCAGAAATTTGTCATCGTGGGACTTTCTCTGGTTTACCTTTTGAGATACTGGCAGTACAGAAGATAGACAAGTCAGCATTTGTTGAACTTACACATTTTAAGGAATGAGAACTAAATTAGTAGAGTCTCTTGTATCATGAAGAACATATGTGGGTATAAAAAGGCATACATACATTTATATTTCTTCTCTTTAAACATAAATATTATTTAAATATTTATAAATAAAATTGGATGATAACTTAATTTTTCCTCTAACTATATGAAAAGAAATACACTTTTTTTTCCCTTTCAAATTACAGAGGATAATATTCTCCCTGTCAGTGTGAATCACACAAAAGCTCTGTGCTATTCTCTTAGAAGTAATTAATCTTTGACATTCTCTTTTGAAAATTCACAATATTTCAGATTTATGGTTCCATATGGATCTCTACAGTAGGTTATGGGAAAAACCCTATTTTTATGTTTGACACCAAAAATTCATCTGCCCAGCAAATGTTGCCTTCTGTAATACTGCAGTGTTGCTGAATGTGCTAATTCTTATTCCTGTGAGACTTTCAACCCAGTAGTGCTGTGTTAAATTGTTCACATTAGCTTTAGATAAAGTGTTCAAACTTGTACCCACCTACCCAAATTCCCGGGATCTGTCCGTCACTTGTTTTAAAGCACCTATCACTTCAATTGAATTGGGTTCATTAAAAGGTTAAAGGCATTTGTTATCTTGCATACTTTACCCAGTGAATTCAGATGGGAGTTTTACCTTTAGATGTGTAAAGTCACTAAGTTTCAATGATCATTACACACACGAACTATGGAAGAAATAAAATATGCAGGACCCATAGACACGCTATATTAATTTTCCCTGGCTTTTTATTCATGTTAAGTCTTTCCCTAGGGGATTTTAGTTTTCTCTGCCTAATGTAGGAGATCAATCAGCTTCATCAAAAGTGGTGTAAAACTACTGTGCAAAACTTTATTTTTATGTGTCTTTAAATGAGGCTTGATCCAAATGCTAATACTGAAGTCATTTTGATACTTACAAATCCTTTATCAGCTAAAAGCCACCCACTTCCCTCATGTTTTATGAAGGTGATCTAGAGTGTGACATAAATGTGATTCTGTCTTTATCGTCCTAATCATGACTGAATCAACCCTTAAAGTATTGTAAGCATTCTTTTAGCACTTTAAAAAGTAAACAGAAAAACCTTTGTCAGATAAGTTGTAATTGTGGTTAAAAAGAAATTACTTGATAGAAAATAGTTTTTAGTCTCTACCTACTAAAAGAGAACATAATTTTAGGTGACTTTCTGGATGGATAACAAAGGCAAAAATAGAAAAATGAGATTATATTGGACCAAAAATCTTCTGTGCAACAAAGGAATATCAACAGACTGAAAAGAGAACCTATAGAATGGGAGACTATATGTTCACACTATACATCTGATAAGGAGCTAATATAAAAAATGTATAAGGAACCCAAATCAACAGCAAGAAAATAGCTCAATTAAAAACTGTACGGGTCCTTTGCAAAGCTATAGAGGAAAAGCTGCAGTCACCAGTCCCAGCTCTTTGGTAAAGGGCTGGTCAATCACAACCCCAAAAGCCCCCAATCCATTCTCACCTTACCTGCTCATCTAGCCAAATGATGAAAAACAATCATGGGACAGAATCAGTGGAAAAACTCTGACAACATGAATAAACAGAACAGATCAACTCCCCCAAGGAATGATAAACCAGCCACACCAGAGGATCCCATTCATAAACACATGGCTGGGATGTCAGAAATTGAATTTAGAATTTGGATGGCAAATAAGATTAACAGAATGGAAGTAAAGTTGGAATTAGAAATTCTAGGAATAATTCAAAAGTTGTCTCAAGAATTCGATGAATTTGGCCCAGTGCCTGTGGCTCAGGTGGCTAAGGTGCCAGCCACATACACCTAAGGTGGCAGGTTTGAATCCAGCCTGGGCCTGCCAAACAGCAATGACAGCTGCAACTGGAAAAAAAAAAAAATAGCCAGGCGTTGTGGCGGGTGCCTGTGGTCCCAGCAACTTGAGAAGCAGAGGCAGGAGACTCGCTTGAGCCCAGGAGTTGAAGGTTGCTGTGAGCTATGCCACGGGACTCTACACAGGAGGACAGCTTGAGGCTCTGTCTCAAGAAAAAAAAATGCAATGAATTCAAAGACAGAAATACAAAATCACCAATGATTTTGACATATTGAGAAAAGAAGTTGCAGCCTTTCAAGATAAGAGAAATATAGTAGAATCCCTCAGTAACAGAATGGAGCAATCAGAAGAAAGGATTTCTGACATCAAAGACAAAGCTTTTGAATGCTTCCAAACGTAGAAAGAGGATGAGAAGTGGACAGTAAAAATGGATCATTCTCTCAGAGAGCTCTGGGATAATTTCAAGAAACTAATAATCACCTTATAGAAATACCTGAAGGCAATGAGGTTGCTTCAAAAGGTACAGATGCTCTACTTCATGAGATAATGGAGGAAATGAAGAAGAACTTCTTAAACATCGCAAGAGATACTGAAATTCAGATAGCAGTTTCAGAACCCCAGCACGACTCAACCCAAATAAAGCATCTCTCAGACATATTATTTCTGACTTCACCAAAGTTAATATAAAGGAGAAAATACTGCAAGTAGCCAGACATAAGAAAACCATAACCTACAAGGGGAAGAATATTAGAATGACTGCAGATCTCTCTGCTGAAATTTTTCAAGCTAGAAGAAGATGGTTACCTAACTCCAACCTCCTAATACAAAACAATTTTCAACCCAGGATCCTTTTGCCACTGTGGAAATTAAGTTTTGATCAAAAATTTCTGAGTGAGTTTACTTTGGAAGTGAAGTGTTGTGGTAGTCATTGTGGAGGATTGGTCTGAGAATATCCTGGAGAGGTGATTTAGTTATGGCAAATTTCTTCAGCATGTGAATAGCATTAAAGTATTTAATTTTTCATCATAAATGAAACTCAGTTTAGCTGGATACAGGATCAGACCATTATGAATGGGCTGCAATAAACATTCTGGTGCAAATGTCTTTGTTGTAAAATGATTATTGTTCACCTGGGTAGATACCTAGGACTGATATTCCTGGATCAAATGGCTGGTCAACTTTTAGTTCCTTAAGAATGCTCTACACTTCTTTCCAAAAGGGCTGGATTATTTGGCATCCCGCCTGCAATGTAGAAGTGACTTTATAACTTTTATGTTTACCTGGGTGGAGTTGGAACATATTATTTTCAGTAAAGTATCTCAAGAATGGGAAAAAAGTATCCAATGTGCCCAATACTATTATGAAACCAATATATAATCACTTACACAGTCATACTAATGATATACCACAAATATAGTTCAGCAAGAAGGAAGGGAAAGGAGGAAGGGGGATGTGAGAAGGAGGGGAAGTAGAGGGAGGAGTGAGGGCATTTGGGGGATCTCGCCTAAGGTGCACAAAGCAAGGATACATTTCAAAACAACTAAGAGTATGTTATAAATATCCTACCACAAACAATTTTAAAAATATTTTTTAAAAAAACAAACAAAAAAAATCAACCGGTGAATGGATAAAGTGTGATACACACACACGCACACAACACACATACACATACAATGCAATACTGTTCAGTCAAAAAAAAAAGATGAAAATCCCCTCATTTCTCAGTTTCAACACTACAGATAAAAGTGGAGGACTTTATGTTAAGTAAAAGTAAACCAGGAATAAAAATATAGATATGGCACAATTTCACTTATATGTGGAATCTAAAAATGTTGATCCCATAGAAAGGCAGAGTAGTTACTTGTGACTAGAGGGGTCAAGAGATATGGAGGGTATTGTGGAGCTATCATTCCAATAATACATATTTGTAGTTAGAAGGAATAAGTTCAAGGGATCTATACATACAGTGACTATAGTTAATGGTGATATATCGTACTCTTGAAAAAAATGCTAAGCATATAGATAAATGTCTCACCACAAAATGATAACTATGGGACGTAATGCTATTGTTAATTAGCTAAAATGAGCTTTTCCACAATATATAGATAGTTCAGAGCATCAGGTTGAATATAACAAATCCCTAAAATTTTATATCAATTTTTCAAATAAATAAATTAAAAGTATTAAAGTTCAGACTGTCTTTATATTATAAAAGAAAAGGAGTAAAAAAGATGAATTCAAAATGAGAGAGAAGAATCATATCTGTTCTTATAAAATTCACTCAGAAACAGCAAAACTTCACTCTCCTTATTTATCAGAAAGTCTCAGTGCCTCTATGGTACTGTCCTCAGGCCCCTGTGTGCACCTGTGTCCCAGAGAGGTCATCACACTATGCTACAATAGCTTATATCCTTGTCTCACTTCTCAGATAGACTCCTTGAGAGAGCAGAGCTTATTAAAAACTGGAAGGAAGGGAAAATTAAAGGAAAGGGAAAGAAAAAATGAAAGCATGAAAGGAAAGAGAATGTTAGTGGACAATTTATATAGAAAACAAAAATTCCAATCTTTAAGGAGAAAATTTAGAAATACCAAAGTATACTGATATACTAAACTGATTTGGGATGGAGTATTTGAATATACATTTTCTTAATTACAGAATAAAAGATTCAGGCTTTCCAGTGAATACTACCAAAATTTCTGACTTTAGATCCAATCAATTATTAACTATGAATAATGAACGAGATCACTAAGTACTCATAAACTAGCAGCAAAAATAAAATTGCTAATTTTATTTTGGCTGGTCTTAAGTCAAAGCAAAAGTACTATGAATGTGTACTGACATGTCAGCATTGTGAGTTTTTTAAATCTTTGCTTTTTTCAACTTGTTCTATATTTACTCTTAAAACTACACATTATTTCATGATCAGTGTATTTAAAAAAACATGATGGGAAAATAGGAAAACAAAAGCAAACAAACAGCCACAAGCTCATCACTCTAACACAATTGCTCTTAATATTTTGCTGCAGAACCTTCCACATCTTGGTTACAGAAATTTTAAAGAGGCATCAGATACTATATACATTTTTGAAGCATGAGTTTTTAAATTAATAACATGTTGCTTTCAAGAAAAGTAAGATTCAGATTTCTGATAATAATAAAATAACTCAATCAACTTAACCCTTAGATAGCAACAACATAACGTAGCAAAAATACCCATAGTACACTATTTTCAGGCATTGGAGAACAATCAGTAATAGACAGAAACTGGAGTGGAGAGACTACCTATCTCAGTCTTCTCAGATACCATAATAAAACACCATAAACTCAGTGACTTATCAAACATACACATTTATTACAGTTCTGGAGGCTGAGAAATTCAAGTTCAAGGTAGATTTCATTCCTAGCCTTTTTCTTTTGACTTATAGGTGGCTGCCATCTTTCTGTATGTGCTAACATAATCTTTCTTTTATGCACTCAAGAGATGAAAGTTAGCTCTGCTTTTACTTCCATTTCTTACAATGACACTGGTTACATCATGAGCTCCTCACTTTCATGGCCCCATATAAACTTAATTCCTTCCCCAAATCCTGTCCCCCAAATATCTTCACATCGGGAGTTTTGGCTTTAACAAATATATTTTGGAAGGACAATAGCATCTAATTCATAACACTATCCCTGAAAGACTAGGAAAGTTTCCTGGTACTTTTATAACAAAACTATTTCCCAAAATGTATGTGGGTTGGAGATGCATAAAGCTATGGCCTTACCAGTTTGAGGTGTTAGACTAAGGATAGCGTCCATTGATAATATAGCAGACTGCAATTTAGCAGTGAGATCTAGAACAGAAGGGGGATAGATATAAAAGGGATATACCTATAAAATTTGCCCAAATCTGACTTGTGAACAACATAGTTTTCATCAAGACCCCATGAGAACTGTTCAAAGAAACTGAATAGAAATTTTGGTAGCAGCTTAAAGCCCAGTAGAGTGTATACAGTTTTAGTTCACAAACATCAATTTTATTCCAAAGTGACAATTACTCTTCATTGGAATATAATAATACCCAGAGTCTATACAATCATGGTGGCTTTGTATAAGCTGGCTTTGCTAAGCTGAGACTACTTTTTGAGAATTGTCTTCCCTTTGTGATTCTGAGTTAGTATTGGCCACAAGAACAATTTACATGGGATTTAGAAAACAAGAGTGAAGGAATACAAAAGTAGATGTGTTTTACGCTATGAGGTCACTTTAGAGCAAGTGCTGAGACAGATCACTCATTTCTACTGATATGCTTGCTGGCTCACCTAGTAGAGTGAGGCAGTTTCTGGGCCCACCGTTCCTCAAGATCCCCCCATGTTTCCTTAGCTTCACTTCTCTGACTCCTCAGACAACTATGTGGGAATATCTGTGGTCAAGGGTATCTGTTTATCACATAGTTTAACATCATCAGTGAGATTAAGGAAGGTGAGATACAGTCCTTTCATTTTCAGATATGTCCCTGGTGTCTCCCACACTGTGTCCTTTTCCTCTTCCTTCCTACTAGTCTTGCTAACTTCAGTTTCAGAGAAAACAGATTTTTTTCTCTTTTTTGAGACAGAGTCTGTCTTTCTCACCCTCGGTAGAGTGCCATGATGTCAGATTTCACAGTAACCTCAAACTCTTGTGCGCAAGTGATTGTCTAGTCTCAGCCTCCCAAGTACCTGAAACTATAGGCACCCACCACAATGCCTGACTAATTTTTAGAGATGAGATCTTGCACTTGCTTAGGCTGGTCTCGAACCTGACTCCCAGAATGCTAGGATTACAGGTGTGAGCCACCATACTCGGCCAAGAAAACAGATTTATATAAATGGTAAATTAATTAGCATAATAGAACTAGGCCTGATTTAATTCTCTGTGTGTCTGTTCTAACTAATTTATAGGGCTTTTGTAAAAATACAGTTAAATTAAACTATGTTTTTAGTTTAAAAATAATGTGCTCATCCAGGGACTTTTGTCACACATATTGTAATTGAAATAGACTAC
Organism: Galagoides demidoff; assembly: GCA_963574575.1. Taxonomy (NCBI): domain Eukaryota; kingdom Metazoa; phylum Chordata; class Mammalia; order Primates; family Galagidae; genus Galagoides; species Galagoides demidoff. The sequence goes on from CAUYQV010062195.1 coordinate 23,185, forward strand.
ACACTATTGGCTACATTCAGATTACACTGTTGTTTTTTCTATAACTTTGATAGGCCAAGATATTAGAGATGACATTTTAGTTAGGTAGAGAGAGCTAATCAATGAGTAACCCACATTTTAAGGTATATCCCAATGCCAGATCTTTCAGAGACATTTCTTTGAATGCCTCTTGATCATAACTAATCATTATTTTTCTATAACTGTCATAATTTTGGACAAAGCATTAAATTTAGAATTTCCCACAATAATAATTACCATAAAGAGCCTAAATTGTATTTGCTTTTGCTACTAGATTGTGTGCTTGTTGAAGACAAGGGCTTCAGTCCTTGTCTAGCACTGTATGTTTATAATCACTGGCATTCAAATGTATATCTTGGCTGGAACTGGGAAGATTACATGCACAGAATTATTTTAAATACATGAAACACCCCAAAACGGAACAGGTTCTATTTTGGAATTTTTCTCTTCATTGTTAGCTGTGCCAGTTATGAAGGTGGTATTAATGGATTGATTTTTACAAAGATTCCTGTCTATTCTAAAATAGAATTAAAGTAGTCAAGTATCAAATGTTTTTTTGTCTCATGATTGAGAAACGTGAATGTTCATATTACAAGAAGAAAATTGTATGGAAATTTTCAGACAAAGGACCAGAATTCATGTAGACTTTATGGGAATTTGAGTGGCTTTGATTCTCTGACAAAGACAACTTTCATTATAGGAACTTGAAATGTTAAAACTGAATTCTTGACAACCCAATCAATTTTCCTTTGTTAAGAAACAGATAGGCCCTCTCACCTTGCCTGACTTTTATTAGCATTACCATGTGCTTGAACCCCAGAGAAAGCCATTCTATATTCCTTCTCTCATTCATCATATTAGAATCAGAAATAAAAGGGTGTGTGTGTGTGTGTATAATATTAAGCACCTAGTACATCAGTGGATTTCTCCCATAGGCTTTTGTAGATTAAGGATTGTTCTATATTCTTTGAGCATATAAATAGGAAACTAAGTCTCCTACTATTGTTATATGCTACTTACAATGAGTTTCGTATCACATTATAATTCAGAGAGCAATGATAGTGGTAAAACTCAAAGTCTAAAAAACACTTAAGGCCTCTCATTATATTTTGCTCCAGCTAAGGAGGACCTTAATGCACTCAATAACTGTATGCTGATAGCTACATTTTACATCTCCTGAAAGCCTGAAAAAGTCACCTTGTTCCCTATCTCTCTTTGCCCTTAATCTGCCATTCCAGATGCAGGGAAAGAGTTCATTAATTACTGTTTTTAATGCACAAACATGAAATGTTAGAAAGACATTTATCTTCCTGTAAATTTAGAAACTCATCTTGTACTCTTCATATGATTTGGTGATATGTGATTAACTGTAAGTTTAAGGTAAGATGTATTCCATTTTTCCATTACCTGCTTAGGCTGAGTTCACTCTTCCAGTGAATTTAAATATCTTCAGTTTTCACTTAGAGTAGATCCACCATGGTAGCACTTACCTGGAAATAATTACTTTCATTTTAGTAAATCCTAGAAAAGAGTAGTTTATCCTACCATGCAAATACTCTTTTGATGCAACCTTAACTACACCATTAAGGAGAGACATGATAATAACCCATCCACAAGAGATTTCTTTTGGGGAAGAGTATGCATAATGGGTGGAGGAAGGAGCAGGCATAAAAGAAAAAGCAAAGCTTTGAATCAAATGGAATTGAGTAAACAATTGGGGGCAATGTACAGCAAAAGCAATTTAAAACAAGAGCTTTAACTGAATTTTACAGAAGCAAATTGAATAAAGTACTTAGAAAATGGATATAATGTTTAGCAAAAAAAAAAAAAAAAAAACCCAGAAGTACCAAATATATTGGCACAGATAAATTAGGCTTGTCACATGCGGTTTCAATTTTTGATCTTGTACTTAAAGTAAGGTGATCAGATTTTAACATTGGTAAAGTGGGACACCAGTGGAGGGTCCTGACAAGAATGGAAACTTTGATAAGCAGTTCTAGATAATCAGTTCTCAACAATTATTTGTTATTATTAAAGTTTAACATTATAAAATTAACAAAAATAATATAAAACGCATATCCTGGCAAAATAGCCGCGTGGCAGCCGAAAACCGCATATTCCCCTCCCGTCTTCCCTAGCTTGTTCATTCTTTCCAAAAATCAGGACTTTTTTAAAATGCTGTAGGACACAGGACAAACTGTTAAAAATTGGGACTGTCCCGCCAAAAGCAGGATGTCTGGTCACCTTACTGGGTGGGTGAAGGGTGGCTACTTGTTTGTTCCAGACAGTTTGGCTCCTTCTGAGCTAATTGTCCTTGCCTAGAGGCAAGGGAGGGAGCCAGTCTCCTTCTGATACCTTGCCCAGGAGGTGAGTACAGAGTTTACATGAGCCTTTTCATTTTCAAATGAAGTTACATTAACCTCTTCATTCCCAAATGGAGTTACATTAACCTCTTCAGCAGCCATATATTCCCTTCCCGTTCTCCTGCTGTCCCCTAACTTGTCATGCATTCTTTCCAAATATCAGGAC
>CAUYQV010062203.1:0-11468 GCA_963574575.1 Galagoides demidoff
CATGGCATCACAGCTCATAGCAACCTCCAACTCCTGGGCTCAAGCGAGTCTCCTGCCTCCGCCTCCCAAGTAGCTGGGACCACAGGCGCCCGCCACAACGCCCGGTCATTTTTTGGTTGCAGCCATCATTGTTGTTTGGCGGGCTCGGGCTGGGGATTCGAACCCGCCACCTTAGGTGTACGTGGCTGGCGCCTTAGCCGATTGAGCCACAGGCACCGAGCCATATAGACAGTTTCTTTACTTGCTGCTTCTGTGTGTATATTCTACAAAACCACCCATGAGAAGGGGTGGAACAAGTGTGTGACTGTAGGAGTGGGCAAGACAAGAGCGGAAGCCACCTTTCTACTGCCCTGCCAGGCCTAAGGAGGTTCCCAACATAATGCAGGACATTTGTGTCCCAAATAGCACTACGGACAGCCTGTTGGGGGTGAGAGCAGAGACTGCCAAAGACATGGCTGGCTATGCTGAGGCCTTTTCTTTTTCTTTCTTCTTCTTCTTCTTTTTTTTTTGTAAACTTCAGAATATCAGAGAGGTACACATGTTCTGGTTACATAATCTTCTTTTGTATATTGTAAGTCAAAGTTATAAATGTGCTTTTCACCCAGAAAATGTGCCTTGCACCTGTTAGGTGTGAATTTACCCATCTTCGCCTCCTGGCCACTCTTTTCTTTTTCTTTTAATATTTCAACTTCTGTTCAGGAAGGCTTGGGCTTTCTGAGGACATAATAATTTTTTAAAAATTTTACCAGTATTTTTCTTCTTACATATTAAATTAATACAAAAGAGCATTTGTAAAAGATAGAGAAACAAAGAATAATGACCCAATGAATGACAAAGTGACCTTTAAAATCTGAGGCCAACTCCATCTAAAACAATTCAATCCACCTATAGCTGCTGGTTTTATTGTAATCCCAATAATAGACTGCACATCACTTAACCTACCACCTTGGCAGAAATCTTTCCTAACTGTGATACTAATGAAGGGAATATAAAAATGGCTAACCTGCGGGATAAAATGTGAGGGCTAAGTAAGGTGTCTGACATGAAAGAGAAGGCTGAGGATGTTCAGAAGAAAATGCAGGAAAGAGAATTAGCCTAAGTGCATCCATGTTAAACTTACATAAATCTTTGGCAAGCATCCAAAAGTTTGACACCATGGTATGAGAAGGAGGCTGAGGGAAAACAGACAGCCTGTGCACTGCTGGCAGTAGTGCAAACGTCAGGCCCGTGGAACAGAACCTGCAGTGCCTTCCAAATTATAAATGCATTAACCCTTTGACTCAGAAAGTGTCATCGTATAGACTGAATGGGAACCCATCCTACAGACTCACCCACACAAAGGCAAACTTATTCAAGTATAATGTCATTCATTGTGGCATTGTTTATAGTAATGACAGGTCATGGCTGGGTATGGTGGCTCATGCCTATAATTCTAGCTCTTTGGGAGGCCAAGCCAGGTAGTGGATCCCTGAGCTCAGGGGTTAAAGACTAGCCCGACCAAGAGCGGGACTCCATCAGTAAAAAACAAAACAAAACAAAACAACTAGCAGGGCATTGTGGTGGGCACTTGCAGTCCCAGCTACTCGGGAGGCTGAGGTGAAAGGATCACTTGAGCCCGAGAGTTTGAGGTTGCTGTGAGCTATGATGCCATGGCACTCTACCCAGGCAACAAAATGAGATTCAGTCGCAAAAAAAAAAAGAGAGAGAGAGAGAAAAACAGATCTGAGCCCGGACACAATGGTTCACACCAGTGATCCCAGATACTTGGGAGGCTGAGGCAGGAAGATCACTTGAGGCCAGGAGTTCAAGTCCAGTTTGGGCAATATAACAAGACCCCATACCAATAAAAACAATAATAATAATAACTATTTAAAAATAGCAAAACTGGTGGAAAACACAACCCTGGTACACATATATCTACCAGTGGAATACTATACAGCTGCCAAAAAGAAAAAGGCATGAGGAAGAGCTTTATATGCTAATATGGAATTACATCCAGTATACTTAGTTAAAATTCTAAAATGAAGGAGCAGAATGTGTATAATTTTTGTGTGTAATAAATGAGAAAATAAAAAGTATTTTATTTTTATTTGCATAAAGAAACATTGGAAGACTAAGGCACTGTTATAGCAAAATTGATTACATGGAGGGGCAAAATGAGGGAAAACAGGGAGGGGATAGGATGGGAGTGATTTTTCATGTACTTGATGTCATTTTCATTTTGAACTACACAAATGTAATATCTGTTTAAAAGATTAGCATTTTAAAATCCACATATGGGCTCAGCGCCTGTGGCTCAAGAGGCTAAGGCACCAGCCACATGTACCTAAGGTGGCAGGTTCGAATCCAGCCCGAGCCCTCCAAACAACAATGATAGCTGCAACCAAAAAAAATAGCCGGACGTTGTGGCAGGTGCCTGTGGTCCCAGCTACTTGGGAGGCGGAGGCAGGAGACTCGCTTGAGCCCAGGAGTTGGAGGTTGCTGTGAGCTGTGATGCCATGGCACTCTACCCAGGGGGACAGCTTGAGGCTCTGTCTCAAAAAATAAAATAAAATAAAATAAAATCCACATATGGATGATTTATTAACATCAAAGAAATACAGAGAGCAGACATTTAGTAAACAAGAAATAAGGACATGGATCAAAAATAGTTGTGTTTTGTTTTTTCTGAGCAAGTTCCTCCTCTGTTCCCATGCCCTACTTTTCATCAAAACAAAATTTCCAAACCTGAAGGCATTTCAGGAAAACCTTGCCAAGGAAAACGCTGCAAATTTGATTGACACGAAAGCCCACAATGCTACAAAGACGAAGCCATAAAATGTTCCAGATGACTTGAGAAGTATGTTATCTTTATCATTTGGGGTTATGAAATGCGTATGAAATGTCACATTCCTTATTTTTTTCTCAATCAAATGTAATCTGTTCTGTGCCCCAACTTGTCAGACAGGGAAGAAATCCAACCCTCATCATTAGTGGGGCTCTTTTCTCCCCCCAGAACATCACAAAATATCAAGGGCTTACATGGTGCCAGGAAAGCTGAGTTCAAGACCCAGCTATCTTCATCAGCTCCAGCTGCTATCACAAAATACCAGAAACTGGATGGCTTTAACAACTTTTATTTCTTACGGTTCTAAAGACCGACGAGTCCAAGATGAATGTGCCAGTAGATCTGGTATCTGGAGAGGCCTGTGATTCATAGATTGCCCCTGTCCCAATACCCATAGCATGGAGAGGGAGTTTTTGTCTCTTCCTCTTCCTTTTTTTTTAAAAGACAGTCTCATTTTGTTGCCCTCGATAGTGTGCAATGATATCACAGCTCACAGCAACCTCCAGCTGTTGGGCTTAGGCAATTCCCTTGCCTCAGCCTCCCGAGTAGCTGGGTCTATAGACACCCAGAACAATGCTTGGCTATTTTCTTTTTGTTGTTGTTGCAGTTTGGCCGGGGCTGGGCTTGAACTTGCCACCCTCGGTATATGGCACCTCACTCACTGAGTCATAGGCACCGTCCTTTAGTGGCACTAAATCCCACTTGTGGGCTCCACCCTCATGACCTCATCTAAACCTATTTACCTTCCAAATGCCCCACCTATAAATACCATCACACTAGAGGGGGTTAGGCTGCAACACATGGATTTGGGGGCCATAGAAGCAGCCATTGTTTCTGTTGCTCCCTCTGTAGTGATATCCTCTGGTCAGACCCAGCCCTGCCCCTCACATGAGTGATATAGAATCTCTCGGGGGTCCTGACATATGTGCCCCAGCTGGAAGAAACTTCCCAGCTTCACTGCACATTTCCCATCAATCGTTTGGTCTAAATGTGCTTGGGGCAGAAGGAAGGGCCTGGGTCTCCACTATTCATGGGGGAAAAGCATCACATTTCTATGTCCTAGAGAATCTCAGCCTCTGCCTCAGCACATACCCATAGCCCACTTCTGCCTCTCCTAGTTTAGGTGTTTGCACATAATCCCAATACCAACACCACCCACCTTCTCCATGCTCATGAAGGAAGCTCAGAATTGAGAACAAAAAGCTCAGTAACTTTCTTGGTGAGGAGTGTTTACATAGAACAGTAAGAACAAAACAAAAAATAATTCCACAATAAATTATCCTGCCACAAGCCTGGCATGGGAGCATAAAAGAATTCTAATGGAATGAAGAACTGACAAATACTATACCCACAATCTGGCAAAGTTGCGTTGAAGGAGAAGGATTATTGCAGGGCCACAAAGCTGTTCACCAAGGGCATGAAGGCTCTGGTCCAGGTAAAGACGAAACTGTTACCTGTCCCTATGTGACACCTTTCCCAAACCTAGTGGCTAAGAACGCCCAGCACTTCCTGACATCTCATGACTGCACTTGCCAGTTTGGCAGCGCTTCTACTCTTCTTGATGGTGACTGGCATCATTCAGTGGCATCAACAGGAAAATGGCTGGTCTAGAGCATCCAAGACACATTCCTTCATATTATTGTCACCTTCGTTGGGGCAGCTGGTTTAGCTGGGTTCCACTAGTGGTTGACCAGCATGCTACACACGGCCATTCTAGCATGGCAGTCTCAGGGAACTTGAACTTCTTACATGGCCACTCATCCACTCAGAGAATGCTCCAATAGACAGGAAACGCAAGATGCTTTTGAAGTCTGGGCTGGAAACAGGCTCAATATCACTTCCACTAATTTTTGGTGGTCAAGCAACCACAGAGCCACCCAGATTCAAGGGTTCCCACCTCCTAAAGGGAGAAGTAGCAAAGGAGTTGTGACCATCTTTCCCTCCCACAGTGAGTGGAAGTCGTCCCCCCACAACTTGCCCCAGGAGGTTGCCAGATGAATTGAGGCCTCTATGGAACTTGATGGATCTGGGGGAGATGCCAAGAAGACCCTGAACTTGATAAACAGCATCTGGATAGCTGATGTGAGGAGCTGATGGCCTCATGCTGGGTTTACAAATGCTGATGCTCTTACTAGTATTTTATGAAGGAGACAGCAAACAGAGGGCCCTCACCACACAAACCTGCCTGTGTTAGGGTTCTCCAGAGAAACAGAGCCAAATTAAAAAAAAATACATAGATGATAGAAATAATGAGGAATTGGCTCACAGTTATAGAGGCTGCAAGTCCCCAATCTGCCATCTGCAAGAGAGAGACCCAGGAAAGCCAGTGGTGTGGCTCCAGCCCAAGCCCAAAGGCCTAAGAACCAGGGGAGCTAATAGTGTAAATCTCAATCCAAGGGCAAGAGAGGACTGATGTTCCAGTTCAAGCAGGCAGGCAGGAAGAAAAAGGGCTACATTCCTCCTTCCCCTGCCTTTTTGTTCTATTCAGGCACTCAGTGGGTTAGAATGTGCCCACCCACGTTGGGGAGGCCAGTAGGCTTTGCTGAGTCCACAGATTCAAAAACTAATCTTGTCCAGAAACAGCCTCAGAGACAGGAGAAGAAATAAAGTTTAATCCAGGTGCCGGGTGGCACAGTCAGGTTGACACAGAAAATTAACCACTAAATCACACCATTAATCCATTTCAGTTTTTTCAGTAGTTGAAAGACACATATGATCAATTCAGAAAGCCATAGAAAACGTGATCAAAAAGAAAACTGATTCAAGGAAGATGTCAAGAAAGAAAAAGCAGGAAGTCCTTCATGATTTAAATTTTGCACACACACACACCACCCCCACCCCCACCCCTTTGATGAGACAAGACCCTGAATCCAGGGCCAAGGGCACAGCACACGCAGGCACTGAAATAATAAAAGGCCATTCTGGCCTCCCTCATTCCATTCTGCAGCCTCATTTTTTCACACTTGATTCTTTTTTTTAATGTATTTTATGGATATAACATACAGACAGAAAAGTGCATGAATTGTAAGTGTACAGCTTGATGAACTTTCACAAACAGTCCACATGTACAACCAGTGCCTAGATGAAGAATCAGAGCATTTCTAGGATGCCAGGGGCCCCCTCCTGGCCCTTCTAGTCATGACCCCCTCTGAAGGACAGCCACTCTCCTGACTTTTACAGTTTCACCTGGATTTGGACTTTATATAAATGGAATCATTTGGCATGTTTTCTTTTGTGGCTTCTTTCACTTGACTTTATTTTTGCAGATTCACCTGTCATCACACACAGCTACATCCTCGGCTGGGAGTAGTGGTTTATGCCTATAATCCTAACACTGTAGGAGGCTGAGGTAGGAGAATCACTTGAGTTCAGGAGTATGAGGTTGCTGTGAGTTGGGCTGATGCCACTGCACTCTAGCCCAGGTGACAGTGAGACTGTGAGTCTAAATAAATAAGATGCACCCTCATTACTGAGACTTATTCTGCTGCATGAATGTGCCACAAACCCCCTACCCACCCCCCTATTCTCCGGTTGAAGGCTGTTTGGGTTCCCAGGTCAGGCAGCTATGTGTTCCTTGACAGAGTGGGGGTGTGGGGGGGAGCAGCTCTGCCCTTCCAGCCCCTCCTTGCCCCTTACTGAATCCTGTCTCAGCCCTACCCAGATCAGGGGCTCCAGGCCCTTGTGGCTCAAAGGAGCAGCAAGACAGAGCTCTGTCTGACCCCATAAAACTTTCTGCCACCTTGCCACATCCCCACGGCTTAGTCCAGAGACCCCCTTTCTCTAACACTCACAAATGTGCACCTCCTGGTCATCACATCCCCCATCAATCCCCATCATATTCCCTCCAGCCTAAGGGAATGCCTTTCTGTTGGAGTGGGGGAAGGTTGCTCTTATTCTTCTAAATATTTGGCCGATGATGTATAAATCCTTTCATGGTTGGTCCCACATTTGAAACTGTGGAGGCAGAAGCTGCTACTTTGCTCTGTTAACCCTTCCCTCACTGCTGAATGGAATGGGCAGGAAGAGAGAGAAAGGAGGGATACTGACAGAAAAAAAATCAGAGAATATTTCAAAATATTACTCCTCCACAATAACAACCAAAAGGATTGGAACCAAGCCACTTCTTCCATCTCCCTTAGGCATTTGACGCTGATGGTTAGTGATGCCCTTAACTAGTTCCTGATGAGGGTTTTTCATACTCTAACAAATCCAGAGCCCAGAGATGCATCTGGTCCCAGCCCACTGACGTCTGAGTCTGTGTCATTCATTTCTCTTAAGCTCCATACCTCTGTTTCCCTGAGAGAGCAAACTTCTCCTCAGCCCAGTGGTCTTTCCTCAGAACCAGGGGCCCTAACATTAATATGGCTGGATATAATTTTGAGATATTAACATGTGGTTTTGTTCTTATTTTGTCATCATTCCTAGCCCAATCCAAGAAGCCTTTGTGTATCTCTGCTCCAGAGGCTTTTGCTAGCCTGACCAAAAAACTGGCAGGCATCCAGAGAAGACCCACCCAACACCTGGGTTCTCTGCCTGGGGAGAGAGGTGAGCACCCTGGAGAGAAGGAGGCAAACACTGCCCAAGGGAGTTGAAGGGGAGATTCACAGATGCTGGGGAAAGGATGTGGTTTGGGGACGGGGGTACCCTTGGAGTAGCAAGGAGAGACCTGCTCGCACCCAGAGCCACGCACGCAGGAGGTGGGAGGGGCCACAGGGATTCCAAAGGAATTTATACAGCATTGGCGAAGTATACAACAACCTAAGGACCTTGGCCTTGAGAACCACAAGCTCCAGCTCTCAAGTTCAGCAGGGAAGCTCCAAGCTCCAGCACTCCAAACATCTGAAGAGCTGGACCAGGATCATTTTAGCTAGAACTGAGGTCAGAGGGCCCAGGCACTGGATGTTCTAGGCTGGGTCAGACTCCCAGATAGTCACTGGATCCCACAGGGGAGGACAGAAGGGAGTCCTCCACAACACTGCCATTACATTTCCTGCCTGCTTTGTGGGTTAGTACTAAAAGCAGGTAACAGAAAAATGAAGAATTCTGACATGCTGTAGAGTCACACTCAGTGCAGTCATTAGCATTTTCCTCTTCCAGAGCCCAGTAGCCCAGAGAGGAGAACAAGGGCAGGTTGAAGGTGGCTGGTCCCCCTTGGCAGGGAGGGTTTTAAGTGGAGGTGAATAACAGCATGCTGCACTCTGAGTTACTACGAAAAAAATAGTCTTCATTGGGCAGTGCCTGTGGCTCAGTGAGTAGGGTGCCGGCCCCATATATGGAGGGTGATGGGTTCAAACCCAGCCCCGGCCAAACTGCAACAAAAAAATAGCTGGGCGTTGTAGCAGGCGCCTGTAGTCCCAGCTACTCGGGAGGCTGAGGCAAGAGAATCACCTAAGCCCAAGAGTTTGAGGTTGCTGTGAGCTGTGACACCATGGCACTCTACAAAGGGTTAATAAGTGAAACTCTGTCTCAAAAAAAAAAAAAGAGAAAGAAAAAGTCTTTATTTATTTGTTTAGTCTTTTCATCTCTATTGATGCTGGGGTGGAAGTATTAGTAATACCCACTAATTAAATGAATCTCAGTCTTTAGTAATTTTCAAACAATTTCTTTTAAGTCTAAAACATAGTCTCCCTGGTATATGTTTCAGTGTTTGAGGGTTCTCTCTGTTCCCTTTTATCCTGACCACAATGTGCCATGGGGGGATCAGCAGGCCCCACCTCCCACAGCACCTCCTGGAACCTCTTTTCTCCTCTGCCCTGCTGTCTCACTATGTTGAACATGGTGCTTTCTAGAACTTGGCATTTTCTCAGCCTGCACCAGAGAATGATGAGTCCCCATAACTCTGAAATTCCCTCAGACTTACCTGATTTCTTTTCACACCATCACCTCCAACATTTTTGATTTAGTTTGGTTTGATTTGGTTTTGAGACAAAGTCTTTCTGTTAACCCAGGCAGAGTGCAGTGGCATCATCATAGCTCACAGCAACCTCAAACTCCTGGATTCAAGTGATCCTCTTGCCTCAGCCTCCCAAGTAGCTGAGACTACAGGCATCTACCACCAGATCCAGCTAATTTTTTTCTCTTTTTAGTAGAGTCAGAGTCTCACCCTTGCTTAGGCTGGTCTGGAATTCCTGAGCCCAAGCAATCCTCCTGCCTCGGCCTCCCAGAGTGCTAGGATTACAAGCATAAGCCACCACACCTGACCTACCTCCAGCATTTTCACCAGGTAGGGGATAGTGATGAGTGGTGCTGTTTCTAGGGTTCACATTGGACCAGCCCCTTGACCCTGTCTGTCCTTCTGCCCCCACCCCAATCCCACTGTAGCTGCACCAGCACTCTCTCTTCCTTAGATGTGGCCACACTCACCCACACAATGTCTTCCCTGAGCAATCTTTGAACCACACATTACCCATAGCCCATGCCTCCAGGAGGGCAGCACAGTTAATCTAGACACCCAGCGCACTCAGTCCACCTCTCATTTCCCTGTCTTCCCAGGCAGTGGGAAGTCTCTAAAGCTCCAGAACAATCTCATGACCTTGGTTCCAGATGAAGTGGACTTCATGGCATTTGGGGAGGAAAAGAGGCATATTATAACTCTAGTTTCTCCCTAACCCCACACTCTCCTATGTTGCTGCAGCACTGCATAACTACATTCAGAACTATTATGTATCCGAAGCATGATGGAACCTGAACCATGGCAGTAGATTAAATGGAATACATCGATTGGGAAAGTTGAGTCATAATTCTGTACTGTAATCATACAAATACTAAGTTACCGTGCATGCCCACACGCACACACGCAGTCTGGATGGCTGACACACACACAAACACTCTGGATGGCTGAGACACAAAGATGTGGACAGGGCTCCCCCTGGTGGCATTGCTTGCCTGAGTTTCCCGTGGAACTCCAAGCCCCAGATTCAGCCAAAGCCCAAGCAAAATAATCTGCTATCTCATGCAGGGTTGGAAGACATTCATTTGCACCAAGGCCAAGTTGTGATTCCAGACATTCTCTGTCCTGAAATAACACCTAGTTCCAGGAAGAACTGGCTTTGAGGACCAACTTGTACAGGCACCCCTGGAGACAGTCTGGCCATGCCTGTCAGCCAGTGTATCTTGCACTAGGGAAGACTGCCCACATCTGCCTCAGTCCCACTGGGGCTAATCATAGGCCATACCCTTGGCAAAGGTGAACAGGGCCACTGGGTGAGGATAGACTCTGCTTCTCCTGCCACCGAATTCACGCCAAGAGGGCACTTGAGCAGAAGGTCCTGTTCTGTTTGTGTTGCAGAGGGAGCACGACTTCCTATTCAGTGCCGCTGAGAACTGTCCTGCGATAGCAGAAGAGGGAATCCAGCTGGGGCCGTGTGTGTGCTCTGCCAGTGTCTGGAAATAACTGTTGGAAATTGGACAATTCACACCATGGCTCTAAAAACACAGCTGCACAATGCCCTGGGTGCTTCCTGGTCGTCATGTGCTCTGTGGTTTTCTGGGGGGATCCCATCACACATGAAACTTCTTTTTTTTTTTTTTTTTTTTAAACAGTCTCACTATGTTGCCCTGACGATAGTGCAGTGGCTTCATCATAGCTGACTGCAAGCTCAAACTCCTGGGTTCAATTAATCACCCTGCCTCAGTCTCCCAAGTAATTGGGACTGCAGGTGCCTGCCACCATGATTGACTAATTTTTCTATCTTTAGTAGAGATGGGCTCTTGCTGTTGATCAGGCTAGTCTCAAACTCCTGAGTTCAAGCAATGCTCCTACTTCAGCCTCCCAGAGTGCTAGGATTACAAGCATGAACCACTGTGTCCTGCCCACATATGAAACTTCTAGATGTCCATTCAGGGATCATGTCAAGTTGGACCCACCCTGGCTTGAGACCCTAATGAAATGTCCATGTGGAGCTCCTGAGCAAAGACCTCTCTGCCCTTGCAGCTCCCACCACTCCCAGGGCCCCTGGGGATCCTCTGTGCATCCTCAGCAGGGTGGTGGTGAGCAGCACCACTTCCTCAATTCTCGACTTCAGGTAGCTGCTATAGAGCCTCCCAGCCTGGGGAAAGTGATTAGACGATGATTAGAGAAAATTATTAGAGCAATATAAATTCAAGTGCAGTGAAGGCTTGTACAAAAATAGACAGACACAGGAAAGAAATTGGAGATGGCCCAGGGACTTCCAGCACAGTCTGACAATTAAGTTCACAAGCTCATCCTGGAAAAAGTGCTACCTACCTCATTCCTAAATGTTACTATGGTCACCTTTGAACTCCCTTTGGGAAGCTATGCACCAATACCAGCACTTAGTCCATCCTTCAAAGCAATTTTGGAATTCTTTTTCTAGAATGACCATCAAAGCTGTTGTCATATTGCCCTTAATGCCCTGAATGCCATCAAAATGTCTTCCTTTCAATACTTCCTTTATCTTCAGGTAAAGAAAAACTTCACTGGGGACCAGATCAGGTGGGTAAGGAGGGTGTTCCAATGCAGTTATTTTGTTTAGTGGCTAAAAACTCCCTCTCAAGCAGTGCTGTGTGAGCTGGTGCATTGTCATGATACAAGAGCCATGAGTTGTTGGCCAAGATTTTCAATTAAGATTTTCCTGTTTCTTGGGCAGCACCTGTGGCTCAAAGGAGTAGGGTGCTGGCC
>CAUYQV010062209.1:0-25272 GCA_963574575.1 Galagoides demidoff
CCTTTGTTTTTTTTTTTTTTTGGAGACGGAGCCTCAAGCTATCCCCCTGGGTAGAGTGCCATGGCATCACAACTCATAGCAACCTCCAACTCCTGGGCTCAAGCGAGTCTCCTGCCTCCGCCTCCCAAGTAGCTGGGACCACAGGCGCCCGCCACAACGGCCGGCCATTTTTTGGTTGCAGCCATCATTGTTGTTTGGCGGGCCGGGCTGGGGATTTGAACCTGCCACCTTAGGTGTACGTGGCTGGCGCCTTAGCCAATTGAGCCACAGCCTCAATTGGCTGAACTTTACCTGAACTTTACCTTTGAAATGAAAACAATGTAACCTAAACATTCATTCCCTCATATTAATCTGAAACTTTGAAAAGAAATTTACAGTAAGAAACATTGTTCTGTGTTGGGTGAAAGAGTTGATTTCTACCTAATTTCCTTTAGAGCCCTTTCATAAGAAACTTGGGCTTTTTTCAAATTTTCATTCAGATTTGTATTTCCTTAATATTTGTAAGAAAGAAAATCCAAGACATAATGGTATGCAAAACTGAAAAGTGTGATAACTAACTGAATCCCCACAGAAACCCTTTAAAATTAGACTATTAGTTTCATTTTGCAGAGACAAATATGATATTTAATAAAGGTTAAATAGCAGCGTGCACCAAACCTGTACTTAGTGGTTTAAAGAGAGAAAGCCCAGGATTTTTAGCCCCCCAAACAAACATCACTTCCACCACTGGATTTCACTGGATGGCAGCCTGTTAGACTCTTTTAGAAATAAAGCTTTTACAAATAATAATGTCTGAGCCTAACCAAGGAATTGAAGCACAAGTCTGGAGATGATGCCAGGGTTAAGAAGCTTTATACCATGCTGCCTTACTACTAAAAAGTTTCATTTAGCATTGATCTATTCTCTCTTGGTTAAAATAAAATTAATATTTTCTAAAAAATCATACAGATTTCTTCTAGTATCCATTTTTTTCTATTAGAGTCATACTTTTCCTAGACCCAAAATATAGGGTTAACTGAGAGTCACTTATGAACCTTCCTCATACAACACTCAAACAAACCTGCCACAGACTGTGTTCATTTAACCTTGCAGTAAAATATTTAAGGAATTCAAAGAAAACAGGAATCTTTATTTTCTTGTGACTACCCCATCCACCTCCAGCAACCCACGCCAACAACACAACTTCACCGAAGAATTAAAAAAAAAAAAATTAGGGTTGAGGTATATAAATTAATATCCTTAAGAAATATAATCTGGCAAACCAAATCAAAAAAGACTCTTTGATAAACACATCTTTACCAAAGTATATCTGGGATAGAAAGTAAGAATCAGAAAATATACAAGGTGGCCTTAAAACTTGTGTGCAATTTAAAATAGTATGGAATTTTAAATTGCATGTGAACTTTATGGCCACCTTGTATAGTATTTTAGACCTGAAAAAAAATTTAAAAAACCAAAGTGTGCCTTACTCTTGGCATTCATACTATAATAAAATATATTATAAAAGCAGTACAGTTTAAGGTTTTGAAGTTGAGTATACAATTTATGGTTCTATTTTACCAATACAGTAACAAAGCTCAGGACACTGAACTTTTCAGCATTGTGGGAATTCCTAATATGGGAATAATAAAATGTACATACACTATTCTTAGACTATGAATATTCATAGACTATGCGATAGAGTATTTTACTCAAGCATTTCCTAACCTGTAATATGGGCCTATTTTAATCTACCACTCTAAGAAGAAAATGAATGTATATCATATATTGAACCCTACAGTTTTCTGATATGATTTTTTGTTGTTGTTTTTTGAGACAGAGCCTCAAGCTGTCCCCCTGGGTAGAGTGCCATAGCATCACAGCTCACAGCAACCTCCAACTCCTGGGCTCAAGCAAGTCGCCTGCCTCAGCCTCCCAAGTAGCTGGGACCACAGACACCCACCACAATGCCCAGCTATTTTCTGGTTGCAGCCATCATTGTTGTTTGGCAGGCCCGGGCTGGATTCAAACCTGCCACCTTAGGTGTATGTGGCTGGCACCTTAGCCACTTGAGCCACAGGTGCTGAGCCTTCTGATATGATCTTAAATAGTAGACACTATTTCTGAGCTTTTTGTAAAAGTATCCTCAAAAATGTTTTTGACCTATACCTACATTGAAAGAGTTAAATATATAAATTACATCAGTAGTTTTTTATCTTGCATTGCATATTTTAGTAAATCTTTGATGAATTTGAAAATCCTATACAGAAATCCATAAAGAAAATAGACACAAAACTGCACTAATTTTAGATACATACTAAGAACATGCAATTTACACCAATTAATTAGATTTTAGCCAATAATAATTGTCACACCTGGAGGCCAATTAAAATTTCCTGTTGTTAATTTTGCTCTCGTGAGTATCTGTAATTTCTTTTTCTATTTTTCACCTGGTTGGAAATCCATTGCCAAAAGACAATCTAACCTTTAACTTGTTACCAGGAGAATTTACTGGGCATGTTTTGTGGAATTCAAATGTGACCAGAGAGAAGGATAAATTGTCGAGGTGGGCTTGAAGGTAAACAGCTGTCAGTGAACTGTGAATTATCTCAAAGGCACATTAGCTGAACTCATTTTTATAAGAAAAAATGTCTTTGCACGTTGAAAGGAATAACCACAAGGACTCTGCTCTTGCTCTTAATTTGCTGTCTATAACTCATTTTCCTTGGGGGGGAAATATAATGAGGTATTTTAGTTAAAGTTTTGTTTTTGCTTGTTTGCCTTTTGTTGTTTGGTTTTTTAGAAGGTTTTTTTCCCCCTCCCCAAGTGCTGAAATAAATATGGAAAGGAAAATCAAAATGTCTGTCTTTTACAAAGAAGTAGCAAAACATCAGCCCTTGGATCTGGGGCTGAATTCTGATCTGGAATTAATTGCTTAAATCTGCCCTGCTGATGTTTAGTTTGTCTCTTTATTTTTTGGTTTTTGCTTTGTTTTTCAAGTTAAAACCTTTGAGGAAAGTCTGACTATAATAAATGATGCTTTATTTTGTACTTTAAAAATCAATATTTTGTTTTCTATTTAAATTTAGGCAATGGCTCAATTTTCTCTTAATTTTGTTTTCTTCTTTTAAAATCCATGGAGTATGAGGTAATCTTGTTTCACTCAGATGAACAGTTCAAAATGGAAATATATTTTCTTACATTTTGTTTTCTATTTATAAATACAATATGTTTAAACATAAATGACAGAAGAAACTATTATGGTGTCTCCAACACAAACAAAACAACAACGTCAAAGCAGTTAGTCCAGTAGCAGAGGTTTACGACTCCAATGGGTCACAAATTTGTACAAGATGTATTTGAGTATTCATGTTTATTACTAATGCTTTATAAAATATTCAGTATTAAATTATAAAACCACATATTATAGCTATTAAATTCACTTTGACTTAAAGTTACCTCCCAACATATTTTGAGTTCATCTTAAAGGTTTCTCTGTACATAATGAACTATAACCCAACTCGATGTGTGAACAGACTGTAACCTGTGCTCATTACGAGTAGCCTAGTCTCAGCCAGTGACAGAAGCCAGACCTCAGTCAACCACAGGCAGCCGACTGTTCAAAGCTGGTTTAAATAAAGCAAAAAGACTGTCAGGTTGACAGTCTATTCTTGATTCTTGGTATTCTCTTGGCCAAAGAATGACCAGACACATTCAAAGCAATGCAAGAAGGAAACAGAGTTTATTGAGGAAGAACAAGATTGGTTTTGAGAGTGAGAATAAAATAATATTTCCCACAGAAAATGAATGGGGCCCTTGACTAGCAAGAGGCTCTGGTTACAGTCTGGAGTCCTGTTTTAAACTGGATTAAAACAAGACTGGGTTGGGCCCTCCTCATGGTTCAGATATCCCCAACTGACCACTTTAATAGACAGCTAATGGCATGATAATTGACCTTAGGTTACCCTATGTTGTTTTCAAGACCATTATTGGTCTAGGCTTGGACTTCCCTGAATTCTTCTGGCATGTGCTTCTCTTTCTTCTAGGTGTGGCAGTTGCTGAAGTCAGGATCAAGGTGGGACACCCATGGACTCTGTTCTTTTTCCTCCACGTGTGGCAATGGTCAAGGCAGCACCAACACCAGGCACCCACCTTTGTCCTTAGAAGAACCAGAAATCCTATCCACCTAAGCATAACAAATCCAGTTGTTTCTGTACCTTCCATTTGTTTTCTGTACTGTGGATATTATCAGATCATGTGGAAGCCCTGGCCCTGAACCTGTTCTGGTCTAGGGGGATGTCCAGTTTGAACATCATTGTTTGATCAACTCAACTGTTCCATTTAATTTGTGTAAAGTTTTTCTTTTAAAATAACACTGAGCTATTTATAGGGAAAGCTTATTTTTTTCTCACTATATTAATACAATTTGTAAAATGCTACTTTACAGATTTATGAGTTAGGAAATTTGAAGAACTGTGAAAAGAGGTTAATTAGATCATTTATTTATGAAAAAACAATGTGAAATTACACTAAAACATACAGTTTAATTAAAAAATATATATGTCTAGAGCAATGTGCTTTGATGGATAACTTTGAACTTACTAATTATCTTTCCACTGTAGAGTCTTTGGTTGCTCTCTTCCTGGCTCTACATCATGTACTGTATTTTCTTCCTTTGTTATCTTTACTTTCTTTGTCACTCTATTTTCTACTTTGATACTTCTTGTAATTCTTTTGCCCTTATAAAGAGAAAATTAAAGTTTCAGGGCCATGCGCCACACCTTATGAAAAAGAGAAGGTAAAAGCCTTAGATGCCTGTGAAGCACTAGCTCCACAGGTCACTCATTCTGGAAAGTTCTTGCTAACCTCCCGTAACTGTACCTGGGTCCAGCACCTGATACTGAAGCCCATCCTGGTCCACATGAGTAGTTAATTATAAGTTTATCTTCCTAGGTCACAGAACTGGAAACAAGACAGAATCAGATCTTCTTCTATCTCCCCAGGGACGTGTATGTACTAGATGTCTCCTTGACTCCTTTTTCACTTCTAACAGCCCCTTATTTTATGTAAAAGGTAGATTTCCTAGTGCTCAAAAGAATATAATTACTTTGCCTCATCAGTTGAGGGCCCACTACTGCCTTTTGGTTCATACTTTTCCTGGGTGTGTCCTCAAAATCTTGGCTTAATAAAGCTCAAGTCTCACTATGTTGCCCTCAGTAGAGTGCTGTGACATCACAGCTCATAAAAATCTCAAAGACTTGGCTCAGCCTCCAGAGCTGGGACTATAGTCACCTGCCACAAAGCCTGGCTATTTTTCTGTTGCAGTTGTCATTGTTGTTTAGCAGGTCCAGGGCCAGGTTGAACCCACCAGCCCTAGTACATGTATGTGGCCAGTACCCTACCCACTGAGCGGGCACCAAGCCTGACTTTTTTTTTTCTACCATGTATTAAGTTCATATCCTCTCCTCTCATTTTATCAATTTTATCAATTTACTGTTCTCTTAGTCTTAGTCCTTTCCTAATGACTTTAAATTTTTGTTACCTATTATTTACTTTTCTTAAAATGTAGCAATAAATCATGAACATATTTCTCACATGTTACATGCACATATAAATATTGGTAAGAAAGTTTAATACTAATTCATTACCAATATTTAATGTAGAGCACAGGGAAAGATACCCCCAAATATGGTGCTTTTGAATTAAAATTTGGAAGACCTTAAAAGCTGCCTTAGGAGCAAGGATGTTATAACTTTGTCTTATCTCTTCCCCCAAGTGCTGGGAGAGTATCTCTTTTGAAGTTTCCTTGCCTGATTGAGAAAATCTTCTTTCAAAAGAAATGTAATTATCTTAAGACCCTATCTTAAGGAATCTTATCAAATAACTAAATGCATTAATCACTAAAGGAGAGAAGAAAATAAAAGTCATCACCAGGACCAAACAGACTTTATATCCATTCTTCTGAGGGTTGTCCGAAGAGAAAACTTAAGAAACTATCTGTATAATAAGACAACCTTTGTTTGCATGTTCTGCTCCTTAACTTATAACTTGGCCACATTCAGCTTCCAAAGACAACCATTTAGGAACTATTGTGTACTCTTCAAACCCATTTGGTTTTCTTTAAAATTATTTATACTCTCTCAAAATTCCTTAAATGTTCTCCCTTCCCTCATCCCTTTAAAGAGGGTGCATAAGCTTCAACCATCTGTCCTTTCCATGAGTCTCATATTTTGATATTTTGATATTATTTATGGCTCTACTGCTTTTGCATATGACTAAATTTATATACCTTTACTCCTGTTATTTGGTGTGAATGTTAGTTCATTTCAGCAGAGTTCTACTTTTGCAAGGGATGGGAATTTTTCTTGCCCCTGTGTAACAAAAGTAAAGGTCTCAAAAAGGGCAAAATGTTTTACAAGTTGCCTCTTTAAAATCTCTCACCCTTTTTGAGGAATTAAAACCTGCATTCCTGCTCAAGACCAGCAATCACAGGGACAGAGCAGTGTTCTTTGTTCTCTGTTATCTAGTTCTACGTATCTTAAACCATAGAAGAAAATTCAACAGAATTATCTGGACATAGTTTATGGGATCCCCAAGATTATCTTCATCAGGGACACCATAATTAAACACTGAAAACCCCTTTTTAAACCTCTATTTTTCTGTTTAAAGGGGGGCAATTGATGGTTCTTGGAGAGAAGAGTCTGCCATCCTCTTCACTTGCTGGCAGATTAATAAACTTCTCTTTCTTTCTCTTCTAAACACTTGTCCTCATTCTTTGTTCAGTCTTGGGGACAAATATAAAACTTTTAATAACAGAATTTTGTAACCTCAGTATGCCTGTTTGGGGTCAGGGGTTCCCCAATATCAGTTGACCTGGTTCAATTACTCAGCTGAGCTAGAAAATTCTCATTTGAGGTACGGTGGGAATCAAATGTGAAAGGGAGTGGAAACGGGAAATAACACCATGACAGGCAGTGTAAATAGAAAGCAAAAGTAACCTGCACAAGTTTCAGTGTACCAGAAAGAAATTTTATTTAAGAACAAAGAGAAAACATAAGGCACTTCCAAAGACAGCTAGCAGTGGGTCTCTCTCATGAATGAGCAGAGATGAGAGAGAGGGGCACACAAGGGCATTATGGAGGAATAAATACCTCTTCCTCTCAGTTTGAAATGGGTTATAATTCCTCACTGGTTTCCCTCACCACCAGGAACTCTTGCCCTTTTCTATTGGTCACTGGTTATTATCCTCCTCTATTGGTCATTGATTATCTAGGTTCTCCCATGCCCACATTTCCCCCCCCTTTTTGGGCAAGAACTATTGAGTGATGATGGATACTATGGATAGCATCAATAAAGAAGTCTGGACACTATACTCCAGACTTCTTTGTTCCACAGGCCAGGCTTTCCTCCATCCCTTCTGAAGCCCCTTCTTTTATGTCCTTTCTTGGACCCATCAGTGCCCCAGTGGAACAGCACCACACAATGGCTGCCATCACTAGAAGGGTCAGGGAAAAGCCCCAGGTCTAGCTGTGGGTCTTCACCAGTAGGAACATCTTTTGGCAATGTGAGAGTTTACTTCCATGGAACTCCTATCTCCTTCACCCTGAACTGGATGCAACTCCTCAAGACATAAACGTCGTTGAAGAAAAGAAAATTGATTTGGGAAGAATCAAAACATCTTGGCCATTTGGCCATTTTGGTAAGTTATCTGTTGTGTACACTGAGAACCTTGAGTCTACTTGTTTGGAGAAGGTTTTATAACCTTCCTACTCTGCGGTAAGGCATTTGTGGTGATGTTTGGGGATGGACGTCATAGTTGACCAAAACTAGGGAACATGGGGAATTTGTTCCTTTTTTTTTTATTTTTTGAGAATTTGATTCCTGTTTGAATAGTTCCCATTTATATAGTAAGGACTTGGCATTTGAGATTGTGTTGGGAATTCCTCCTGTTCTCTGTGTTTGTTGTTCGTGAGTGTTGTTTCAACATGAAAGACTCCATTTCTATTAAGTCAAGGAGAAACTTGGCTAAATGACTAACGTATAGCTATAAATCTATGTCCATGAAAGAGAATGATATTTGATTGTAATACTGCTTGGCTAGTGCACACACTGGAGTGTTAGAAGACATGACCATTGAGTGGAACCTTAAATTATCACCGTATCTTACCAACTAGAATTTTTTGTCAAAGGTCAGGTTTGGGGCAAGCTCCCATATATACTATCTTTCTTGCAATTTCATAATAAAGAGGCTAAAAGGCTTGCGACGAAATTAATGGTAAGGATAGCCAGACCTCAGGTGACAAAATTAAAAGGAATTAACCAGGTTGGATTTTATAAATCCACTCTCCTGCTACCAGCTTCCCAGCTTCCCAACTTCTGAGGGAGATGACACAGTCTCAGCCACACTCAAGCTCACACTGTTGGGACCCTATCATCACATCTGCCATGGCCCCTGACATAAGGGTCACAGAGCACACTGATAGAAGCAGGTTTCCCTCAGCAGAGCCGTGCAGTGAGCATGGGAAGCAGTCCCATGCAGATCCAGACTGGAGCAATTGCTGCCACATGCAATTGCTACCATTTGGGCACCATGAGGAGGGCTGAAAGTAAGTCTTCGGTCCCATGCCCACTGGGTTATGACTTGAAAGTGGGAATAGTCTCTTTTTTCAAGAACTGGCAGAGAGTTCAATTTCTCCAGAGAGCAGCCAGAGCTGGGGCAAGGTGATTTCTATTTGAGGAATATCAGATAGGGGGTTTGAATGTGCAAGGAAAGCCAGGATGTTATTATTGGATTTACACAAATTGGGATCTTAATACGGATGCAGATGGTGTGAGAAAAGTCATTACCAAAAGTATAGTCTGGCAAATCTCCAATGGGGAGTGCCTAGGCAGAAGAATTTAGACAAGGTCTAAGAATTGCAACAAAAAGATAATAAAGATCCCTCTGAATTTCTAGAATGCATCTATCAGGCATATCAAAAATATACACACATGAATCCAGAGGCTCCTGAATGTTTGTGCATAGTTAATGTGACCTTTGTAGGACAGCGTTCTTCAAATAGAAGGAGGAAGCTGCAACGTGTGGAAGAGGAAATTGGCATGAATCCCTCATAGCTGTGGATCACCTTTAAAGTGTCTAACACTACAGAGGAACAGAAACTGAAACCCAGGTGTGTTCTGTTAGCCGGATCAACCAAGGGTCCTTTGAGACAGTCAAAAGGAAAGGTCAGGAAAGTTCACCCCAGACAGAAATGTAGTCATTGTCTTTTTTCAAAAGAGAAAGGACACTGGAAAGAAACTGTCCAAAATTGCAAAAGACTCAAGATAACAAAAAACACCAGGAAAACAAATGGTTTTTGAGTCCCAGACTCAGATGGCAAATGAGGTGGCTCAGGGCCCCATCCCTCTCTAGGGGCTCCAATCCAAATATCCCCACAGGAGCCCCAGATGCAACTGACAATTGGAACTGAGTTTGAGGGTTTTTTCATTGTCATAGGAGCGCCACCACCACCACACTTCATGGCAGGAGCAGTCTGGGGTCCCTGTGGCTACTGCCCCATCGCCCAGCACCAGTCATGCACGGACTCATCCCTACAGGCTCAGGAGGTAGCCCCAGGGGGCCACTGCTGAGCTGGTACACTCTGTTTCCAACTCTAGTGACTCTGATGTCCTCCTTGGGTGGCCACATTGGATGTACCCAAGCAGCAGAAGCACCGGCAGCTGTTTAGAAGCAGCAGAAGCTCACATCCAAGTGTGCCACAAAGCTCCTTCCCTGGTGGTTTTGAACTACAGAGTCTGATGAAACACACAGGAGGCTGCCATGCAAGAAGAAGCAGGTCTGCCAAGAAGTGAGTAAAGCCATGTGGCACCTGAGAAGGGCAGGAAGAATTTAAATTCCCTATGCCAGTGAGGATGGATTCTTGCAGGATCTGTATACAATTAATGATATTCTACAGCTGACTATGAATGGTGCTCAATCACATTTGAATGTCAAGATACAGAGACTAGGATGACCTCACAGCGCGGCTAGACTGTTGCCTTGGAGTTTTAAATCCCTCCTACCCTGTTACTAATAGCAAAGCTCTTAAAGGAACAAATGTGGAGCCCCTGATCAGACAAAATGCCTTTAAAAATCTAAAGCAGAGTCTTATGACTGTCCTCGTTTGGGGGTTGCCTGACTTGCAAAATTAATTTAAATTACACATTCTTGTAACGTAATATATGAGCCTTAGAGTCTGAGCGCAGATGCTGGAAGACATCCCACAGGTAACAGGATACTTGTCAAAACAGCTGGACAGTACTGCAAGAGGATGGTCTCTTTGCCTCTGGGCAGTAGACAGCCTGTTGTAATATAAACCACTCCACCAGGCTGGCTTTATAAGAACAGAAGAGAGAGTTACGGGGTGAACACGGGAAGACTAGGAAAATACCGGACCATCCTATTAGATAATTCCAACTTTAAATTTAGACTGTGTCTACCCTCAATCTGCCACTCTGTTACCATTTGAAGAAAATAAGTCTTTACAATGTGACTGTATAGAGATTCTGGAGGCTGCTTATTCTAGCGGGATAAAGCTGTGCGTACCACTGGGAAGGAGAGGTGGCTCCGGCTGGAAGGAACTAGGATATTTTGTATTCCACTGCAATAATGGCCCTGATACAAGCTGCGCTTGAGCCCAAGCAGGTGGCCATTATGCACTGTCTTGGTCACCAAAAGGAGACACTTACATTGCAAAATAAAAAATCAGACCACTGGAAAAACTGCTCAGGTTGCCATTAAAGGTGATCTGTTCCTCAGGGCCTTGATACCCTGGCTAGATTTAGATCAATATAAACCTTCTTTAAAACTAAAGACTGGGGTTCTGACAGTTGGGATGGCACAACCAAGTGGAAACTGAATTCTCATGGGCTCATTCTTCTACCCAAAGTCTTATATGAGTCAACTATATGAGTGCACACATTATGGGCTTTGATGAATTTGGTGGGACCGCATTTGCAACAAACTGTCCAGCAAATAACTCAAAGCTATCCTTTATGTGCTCAAAACAATCCAAAGGCAAAAAAGTGACTTGCTAGACCCAACATGAGGTCACCCCCCACTTTTGATGATTGGCAAATTGATTTCACTCAGATGCCAAAAATGACTGAAACTTATATGAGTTAATTTCTTTTCTGGTGTTTACTGGTCAGAGGCTTACCCTACCCAAATGGAATATCTAAAGTTATTAGAATCCTTTTGAAAGAACTCATTCTGAGGTATGGTTCTTCCATACGGACTGATAGTGGAGCCTCCTTTATATTGGAGGTTAACTCAGCAAGTAAGGCCAGCCCTACATTTTGAATGAAAATTGCATGCATCCAGAGCCCTTACTCTAAAGGAAAAACGAAGAAGATGAATTATATCTTAAAGAAAACTATAGAAAAATGGCTTCAGGAAACTCATCTAAAGTGGGATGAGGTATTACCACTTGCTCTTCTCTATTTAAAGGTAGCCCCTAGAAGTGGGCTTAAATTAAGGCCTTATGAAATAGTTTATGGGAAACCCCTCTTCCTACCATTCCAAGGTAAGCATGGTCATATAATCATAAGTGAAAGAGCAGAATAAAGCAATATGTCAAACAGATAAATTAAATTCTACCCACTATGCAAGAGTTAGACTTTTTGAGCTCCCTATCCCAGTTGGAAGCACCTGGGTTCTTCTCAAAGAAGAACCTCAAAGAAGCCTTTGGTTCAGGCTCAAAGATGAATATTAAACATTCAGTAGCACCTATAGCTTCATGACTCAATGTTCTTCTACTTTAAAAAAATGAATAAAAAAATTGAAGGCTTGGCCCTCAGTTGCCAAAGTGAATCCGTGCTTAACAGATGCATTTTAAAGTATTAAAGAAGTGAACAGCCTTTTTAATCTGTAGGAAGTCCCGTTAGCATGTTGTGTTCAGGTATATGTGGTCTAAGATTAGCTACATGGTTGCCAGTCCTGTAGAGGTAAATTCTCTTTATCAAAGTCCTGTGACGCTTACATTAACAAATACTGACAATAAGAAATAGGATGGCAAACAGATAGAGCCACTCTGTAGATCTTCACTGGAGATTTTTTAGAAAAGACATACAGAGCCTGCTTTAAATTTACTTGTAAAGATATAGTAACAGTATACTCCTCTAAATTTCACTTTATTTCTCTCTCTTTGTTATAAACATTGATATCACTAGTAATGAAAACAGTCAATGCTCTACATATAATCCTTGCTTCACAGGGTACAGTGAGGCGACATAGCTTGTGAAAATTTGGTGATAGTGGATATTTTAAAAGTAAGAAAGTAAAAAGTAATTTGTGAAGATTTCTTTCCATGTTTTGAGGTGAGGGTCAGGGTGGAGTGGGACAGAGTGTTTCGTATTATCCGGTCAAAGTATTCTGTTTTTCAATTTTTAAAGATAAGGTTGAAGCATAAAGAATAAATCTTTATAGCATTTGATTTTGAAATATTTTCTGATGTGATGACTCAAAATGTAGAGACAATTTTGTTTAAGCAGTTAGAGATCGTATGAAGATTTATTTGAAACTTGTTGAATGTAAAAAAAGAGAGGAGGATGGCTTGAATTTCAAGACGTGTCAACTTCAATAGCAAAACTCTGTTGTTTTTTGTTGTTTTGTCAAGCTGTTAATATAGGTAGACTATCCACTGATTCCAATATTTTAAGGGGTAACAAAATCAATAATGAATTTCTCTTTTTGTTAAGAAAAAAGATTTAGAAATAACACAGGAGAAATTATGATACATATACTGAGAGTGAATGGCAGTAGTTTTTGGCTCTTTCCACAAATTAATATTGTCTTTAGGGAATGAAGATATATTACTAGTATAAATGAGGTTCAAAGTTACCATAGTTGTGTATCTCATTTTTTTAATCTCTTAGAGACAACACTACAGTGAAAAATCATTACACTGTAATGATTTGGTTACATGACCAGTAATACTTTTTTGAAGTATAGGTCATTACACATACATGATGTGCTAAAAATTATATAAGTTTATTTTTGTTTATTTCTAGTCAATATTCTCAATTGTGCAGTGTTGAGTCACTGCTATTAGTATCCTGTTGACATTATAAGCATGTATTTCTGTTTTTTTTAACTATCAATAATTAGCCCATTGTAATTTTAAAATTTTAAAAGTTTTTCTCTTCCAAATACATGTTAGGCACATGTGTGAAGATGGGGAAGGTCAATGTGCATGCACCCTCCCCCCCACACACACATACAATATCTACTGAGGTGCCAACCCTAATGAGGTTAAGCAAAATGGGGAGAGGGAAAGTAGAATAGTGAGTAATAAAAAAGGATAGCTATCAGGTGGTGCCTGTGGTTCAAAGAATTAGGGCACCGGCCCCGTATGCTGGAGGTGGTGGGTTCAAACTCAGCCCTGGCCAAAAATTATAATAAATAAGTAAATAAATAAATAAATAAATAAATAAAAGGGATAGCTATTTTTTTTTTTACCTAACTGGACCAAGCTGTAATTCTCTTATGTGTAGCTGTGGGTAGGGACAAGTCATCTGTCCCTGTAATTTTTATAGCAGATAGACATTTTTGCATGTGTGAAAAGTATATGTGGGTGCCTTGGAGGATATTTGGGGATTGTCCACTCTATAGTTCTCTGATGTGATACCTCCAGCTCATTTTTTACCTCATCTTCCTCTCTCTCCAGTTCTGGCACTAGCTGGCCACTGTCTTCTCTCAAGTAAAATAACATGAGTTCAGTCATCTTGGCCATGCCTATTCAACCCACGAGGAATTTATGTGTTCTCAGTGGGCATACACATCTTTTAAATGCTCTTCATGCTGTTAGTTTTCCCATCTTTTTCCATTTTACTACCAAGTCTAGAACTTAGGAGGAAAGGTTGGCAAGTGATCTAAACAAAGAAATCTGTAGGGAGAAACTGCCTCATCTCGCAAATAGTTCTTCCTGTCTGTGAACAGTATTATTTAAAATTTTGACTTGCAAGTTTGAGCCTTCATGACTTTCTAGTATAAGTGGTGCATTTTGTTAAACATTGTGCTGTATATATTTGAAATACGAAAACACAAAATATTTTTGTCTAGAAAATATTTATCAATCTGTGCTTATATTACTGTGCATTGAAGTACATTAGTTTTCATCATTGATGAATTTTAATTTTTGGAAAAAAAATTTTTTTGAGGCAGAGTTTCACTTTGTCTCTGTTGGTAGAGTGCTGTGGCATCATAGCTCACAGCAACCTCAAACTCTTTGGCTCAAGTGATCCTCTTGCCTCAGCCTTCTGAGTAGCTGGGACTCCAGGTACCTACCACAATGCCCAGCTATATTTAGGGACGAGGTCTTGCTCTAGCTCAGGCTGGTCTCAAATTCCTGAGCTCAGGCAATCCATCCACCTTGGCCTCCCAGAGTGCTAGGATTATAGGCAGAATTTTTGACAAGATTTAAAATGATAATATGTAATTATTTGATTTGCATTTTTCTTTGTGAAAAACATTATTTATTTATGTAGGTCACTTGCATATTTTTGTAATAATATACTAGTTTTGGTTTGATAATCTCTTAAAAATAGATATATAAAAGATCTTTGCATATTAAGAAAGTTTTATCTCAAAGATATTGCCTTAATTTATAACCATGCTTGACATGTGTTTCAGTGTTTAATTTTTTCTTATGAGTTACTTTATATTTTATTTATCCAAGTTGTCGTCAAATAGTCTTTTTTTTTTAATGCTTCTGAATTTTGTGTGCTACTTAAAAGACCCTTGGTTTAGTGTTCTAACAGTTGTGAATTTCAGTGTCTATTTCTGTAATACCACACACAAAATTGTTGTTTAATACTGCTTTCATTTTTGCAATTGAGCTCTATATCAGCTTCTTCAAACAAGAACTGCATAAATTTAGTCATTATATTTTATCAAAATATCCTTCGCCACTTGATCACATTTTGCTATTGCACTCACTTCTCAGTCCATTCATTTCTAAACACTTAATATGTCTACAATACTTTTTTCATTGATACAAAACCCAATATTTTTCTTAATCTTTTTATTGCTTTGAAAAAGGCATCTAACAAGGTAAAATAGAATGCATTAAGAAAGTTGAATTTAGGGCCATGCCTGTGGCTCAAAGGAGTAGGGCGCCAGCCCCATGTGCCAGAAGTGGCATGTTCAAATCTGGCCCCAGCCAAAAATGCAAAAAAAAAAAAAAAAAAAAAAAAAGCAAAAAGTTGAATTTTGAGGCTTAACTCTTGCAGATAAGCTATATTCGGAATTGTAAAATGAGATTAATAATTCCTGCATTAATTTTCAGAAAGTAAATTCACTTTCTCAAAGTTCCGTGTGGTAGATTATTTTGCCAAAATAGTTGTCATCTCTGTACTCATCCCTGGATTAGTTATCTGTTACTGTAACAAATTACACCCTACACTTTGTAGCATAAAACAACACCTATTATGTTATGCATTTTCTGAGCTTCAGGAACTTGTGGGCAGCTAAACTGTACAAATCTGGCTCAGGGTGTGTCACAAGATTGCACTTAACAGGTTGCCATTTCTGAAGATATGACTTGGTTGAGAATCTTCTTCCAAGCAATGTTGGCAGGATAGCTCATTTCCTCACCACCTGCAAATAACTAAGAATGAGAGCAAGGCACTAAGCACACCATCTTTTTAAGATTTAGTCTCAAACATAGCATGCTATCACTGTTTCCTTATCCCGTTTGTCACAGAGATCAACTCTGACACAATACAAAACAGAGAATAGACAGAGACATACACTCAGAAGCAAGTGATCATCATAGGCTGATTGCCACAGGGCGTTTTTACAAGACGACGTTTTAGCTTCTTGCTTCAAGCAGTAGAATATACTTCACTACCCCTTATTTCTGAGTTCTGGTTTGCATTTGCTTAGACCAAGAGCATGTAGAAAAGTGATGCTTTGCCAGTTTCAAACCTAGTCATTTTGAAATCCTAGATGCTTTGGTTCACTCACTTAGAAACCAGCACCCCCTGAAGCCTGAGTCAGCGAGGTACACATTGAAAGACTATGTGGAAGGAAGCCAAGCTGTCTCAGTGGCTCCACACATGCGAGCCGGCCAGTATCTTCAGTGCTACCTACCTAATCTGCAACTCATCAAAGACACATAATTAAGCTCAGTCATAGCTTATCCATGGATTGCTAAGCAGTGATAATTGATTATGTTACACCACTAAGTCTTAGTTGCCTGTTACATGGCAATTAACATCTACTATTAATATGTTCTGTATATATTTGGTTCTGTATATTGTACATGAAAATAATTTGAATAATATGTAAACATGTAAGAAATTAAAATTATGTCCAGTAATATTATTAAAGTTTATGCTATTAATTCTCATTATGACAGAGAAGACTAGTTACTCAGCTTTGCTGATTATTTTTCTATTATCTCTCAGCCATTAGCCTACTCACCTATGCTCTCCTGTGTCATTTTGGAACTGGGAGCATGTAAATTGTATTTTTGCAGCTCCTCTGCCACCTGGACTAGCTGTCACATTTTGCCAGTGGGAAAAAGTAGAATGAGATGAGAAGATAAGAGGAGAGCAAAGTTATCGTTCTCTTCTTTTTTCTCTCACTTTTCCTTCTTCGAGCCTTGATGCAAGGGTCACTCTTTTCTTTAACCTACTTTAAACTTTCCTTAAAGAGATCTTTGGTCATGTTATAAGACACCTGTGTATAAAGGGAAAGGAAAATATTGTGTTTTAGGAATTTACACTAAATCCTAGGTTCAAAAACTCCACGGTGGTCCATGCTTATGGTGGGATCACCTGGGAGGCAAATGATACATAGAATTTTAGTGTGAGTTGCTTCCCGTCATGCCCAAGGGGTCAACAACATGTCTTTGGCTTATTTTCCTGGTTCCTAAGTATGCGAATACCATAGACTCAGCAACTAGAGAAATCTCTACACCACCCACTTAACCCATGGAGACTATCATTTGAGGAAGGTCAGTGGAAATGCCAGGAACTTCTTCCTACCAACTTAGTAAACAATACACGATATATTATCTATGTGGAATTTCAGAGACCAGTGCCACTATCAAAGACTTGAAATGTAAAGATGACACCTATTCCTGTTTTTTGCCTCTTTGGCTTGGGTTAAAGACTGTTAAATAGTATCAATACAGTAGGTTGATAATGAGTATGGATTGTGATAAAATTAATTAGGGGGTGACTTCAGTTCCAGGTGAAATTTATTATAGTACTAGGCACATTTCTCTACTCCTATTTACCAAGACCACCAGAAGCACTTTTCTTTTGCTATCAGTGGCAAAGTACAACTTCACTCTCTTATATGAGGGCTGCGCCAGTGCCCATGTTCCTTGCCATAATCCGTATAGCCAACTGAGAGATAAACCCACAAAACTGTTAAAGTTTACAATGCCACTTTAGTTTTCAAAGACCAGTGGTGTGCAGCATGCCAGAATATATACTCTAAAATAAAAAGGAGAAAACAACATGTTCTGAACCTTGAAATCCTTACAACTGAGAAATGGGTCACATGTGTTGAGCATATTGGATTTGGGGCCACCATATGCAGCATTTGTGTGTATTTCTGTGTCCTATTTACTGAAGATCTCATAAGACTTTCAGTTTCTAGTGAGGCCTAAGGCAAGAGAATTCTCTGAAGAGTGTTCTGACTTCTCTTCTGATTAGCTTTTACAACTAAGTTGATCCAATGGTTCTTGAAGAATTTATCGTGAGGCAGGATACTATATGACAGTGATTTTCAACCAGTGTGCAGGGGCACTCTGGGGTGCCATGAGAGGATCTTAGGTGTGCCGTGAAAAATTCCTAGGATCATTAATTAAATTATTTTTGAAAGACGTTCAAAGCACAGTAAATATATTCTTTTTCTACCCCCTCTTTTTGATTAGCATAATTTAAGTGTGTTGTGAAAATTTAACTATAGGTTCAAGTGTGCTGTGAGATTAAAAAAAAAAAAGGTTGGCAAATACCTCTATGTGGAGTATGGAATGGTTACCAACTCTCATTCAGAAAATTATAGTGCTTAGAGTTTTGGAGTTTCTTTTTTGATTAATTATTTTTCTCTGAGGAAAATCTTTCTGTCCCTGCATTCCTCCTGGTTGCTAGGAAACTGACTTGTGTCTAGCAACAGGCCATTTGTGGTTCACATCCACTAGTGTAGAGTTCTAGGCTACCGAGGAAGGAAAGTTTTTACTATAAGGGTAAACAATAATTACACTGAATTGGAACACAGGACTAGACTCATAGAATTTGAGGCTTCTCATGCCACTGAATCTATAGACCATGAAGTAGATGTCTATGCTGGCTGGATGACTGGTCCCCAATGCCATGGGGAATTTTGGAGGTAGCTGACACAAAATGGGGGCAGAGAGAACAATGTCTGTAACATAGAGGATTTTCTAGAGTTTTCTTCGTACCTTAATGGCCAAAAGTTAATGGAAAGATAGCATGAACATTCCAAGGCAGAGTTGCTTAAAAACCTAGAGTTTGGGGGAATAAAGTTTTAGTTACCTTGTGAGATATAGAACACTGACCGATTGAGATGCAGAGTGAAAAGAAAGAAAATATGAAATGACTTGTACCTGAAGGAAGTTACGATAACAAACTCTAGCTTCATAACCATTGATACCAGGTCACTGTTACTGTGTGTATTTTCTTCCTTTTATGATCGGCCTATCAATCATTCAACTCTCATCTATCCATCTACTACATTTTTACCTACCTTTTCATTTCTCTATGATTTAAGACTAGTAGTGGTGGTTAATTTCAAAATTTAGTCTTCTGTTTATGGAATATTTAAGAGTGGCATGGTGATTAAATGGAAGAAGAATTAATGTCAACCAGAAATGGACATGGTAGCTATTTTTCCCCCATTTTTGAAAAAGAGTAAGAGTTTTTTTTTCCTTCAGTGTTCTTCTGCTAGTCAAAAATCAGCCTACTATCTGTAATATACCTTAGGATTCTACATTCCAAAGTTCCTTTGAAAGATCTTATTAGGAAGACAAGGGATTGCGCTTTTTTACCTTTTGTATTCCAGGTATCTTTCTATTCTGCCATTTTTCTAAACTGGTGGCCTGAAAAGCTTCCTCCTCTGACCTAAATCCCCCCTTATTTAATAATAATAATCTGTTCTCCAAAGTAAGGATTCCTTAAATGAACACAGCCTCTGAGGAGAAAACCCATTTTCCAAGTTACTAGATTCTGAAAGGACTATCTTCTCTGTGACATTTTTTTCTCTTGGCCCAGGGGAATGATAGCTTCTTCCTGAAATCTCTAATCTGTAGACAGCTCTCTCTCCCCTCCCACCTTCTTTTTGCCTTTTTAGACCACTGACACCCTTTCATTAAATTGTATTATCAAGAAACATCTAATATGGCTTATGTAAGTTTGGTTTTTTTTTTCTTTTGGTACAAAGGATAAAACTATTACAGTCTCAATTTCTATGGTAATAAACATTGTGACTTTTACTGAGTATATGCTTACCCAGGATAAAGTTCTCAAATCCCAGCCTCTTTAATGCTATATTTAATCATGTGACAAAATTTTAGTCAATTAGATCTAAGAATAAGTGATAGGATGTCCTCACAGAGGGGAGGTCCTTTTCACTTCACTTTTCTTTCCTACTTTAGCTGGAAGGTAAACATGAAGTTAAGCCATTCTGAACCTCTCACAGAAGGGAAACATCTCAGGAATATGGAGATGAAAGTATGAGACAGAAGGAAACTGAGCCTCAGCTATATCATGGAGTGGGACTTCCTTGCATGTATATACTTTCAAAGAGAGAGAAATAAATTTTGTCCTGCTATTTTAGATCATTAGCACAAACACCCAAATGAAGAACCAATAATTACATCTACAAAGTATGTTTAATTTCTTCTAACTAGTAATAACAATACAAATTTTAAGTAAGTATGCTGATAATATAAATTTCTCAACTTTTCATGTAAATTAATTAGTCTTAATTTTCAGCCCTTTCACCAAAACTAGAATCAAAACAAGTGAAATTTTCTCCTTTTCTGTGCGCTTCTACTTGCAATACTTCTGTCTATGAAAAGCAAAATAATGAATTAGCTGGGATATACCATAGGTTTGGTGTTGGGGGTGGAGAAAAAAAGAGAGAGAGTGAGAGAGCAAGTTTCCCTCCAGATTATTAATAAAGCTTCCAAAGTAATGAAAAGTCTTCACTTTATTTTAGTAACTTAAGAATCTGGAATATCTTCTATTGAATGTATATGAAAGAAATTATTCATTTTTGTTTGTTACATTTATAAAGTCACATGGCACATAACTACATGTGGTCAGTGATGAAACATACATGTGATGGTTCCATAAAGTCATAATGGAGCTGAAAATTTTCTATTGCCTAGTGTTGTTGCCTTTAATACTATTCTGCTAGTACCAAGGGTACTTCATTATTGATGGTCCTTAATCACCAATACTCCATCAGCACAAGTGGTCCCTTGTCACTAATCATCCATCATTGTCAATGATCCTTCTTTACCTGTGGTCCTTAATCACCAGTGGTTCTTCAAGGACTGTCATAGTACAATTCATTACTTATATCTTTGTGGTACTGGTGGTGGTGGTGATACATACGAACTTACAGTGCTGTAGTATTTTCAATGTAAATTTTCTGTATTAAGATATGATTAGACATTCAAATACTTATCATTGTATTACAGTTGCTTACAGTATTCAATATAATAACCTGCTTTACAGGTTTGTAACCTAGGAGCTGTAGGCCATTTCATGCAGCGTAGGTGTACAATAATACACTCTGTCATCTAGGTTTGTGTAACTAAGACTCTATGATGTTTGCACAATGATGAAATCACCTAAGGATGTATTTCTCAGAAAGTGTCCCCACTGTCAAGTAACAAATGACTGTATTTAAATTTTCTAAAGTAGAGTGAGTATATTTGTAGTAAGACAATTTTAAATATAGGTTTTGTGCCGTATGCTAAATTTATATGCCTTGGTAAGGCACATTACAGGGTGAAACAGTTATCCTCCAGGGGAGTTTCAAGTGAGATATAATTAGATCTTTTGTGACTGTTCTGTGAATAACACACATCATGCACACTAATATGTCCATAGAGAGAGAAACCTTACAGTAGCTGCTAATGCAAACTCTAAAAGAAATAACTCAAAGACTTAATGTTCTATATTCCTAGAATTGTTTTACCAAAAAATGTTTCTCACTGGAAGACATCAAAAGGTGACAAGGATCATAATTTTTTTCTTTATTCAATAGTTCCAATAAGCAGCACTGAAAAGATCACTTAGTAAGTCAATAGTTAAAAACACACTCATGTTAAAATATTTAGCTTTTTTATTTCTGACTTTCTTTTAAGTATTGAGAACTCAATATTTTTGTTAAAGAGAGAAACCTTATTTGTACTTTTATGGTACTCTATAATATTTCTTCTTCTTTTTTTTTTTTGCAGTTTTGGCATGGGCCAGGTTTGAACCCACCAACCCTTGTTTTTGGGGCTGGCACCCTACTCCTTGAGCCACAGCACTGCCCTTTATAATATTTCTTAACATATGCATTTAAACCTAAAATAAGAATCCTTTAAACACATTAGAGTTAGTATTCTGTGTCAGAGCTTATGAAAGAGTTAAATTAAAATTCAATATTTTAACTTTTGCTGAATGAGGAGGTAAATTTCTCTGAAAGTATAGCCAGACAAGTTCAGAAAAACATATATTCAATGTTAAAGCACAACTATATTGATCTACAAAGTATTTTTCCATTGTCTTTTACTCTGTTGGATATTTCTTCTAAATAAATAATTTCTAAGCATTCTTTTATGTATGACATTATAATTATTACTAGTCAAATAAGAAATTCTGTTTCCCTCACAGAGGTAAAACAATCTACTAATAAGAATCCAAAATAACTATTTTTCAGCACTTATTAAGACTAAATAGGTATAAGTAGACAAAAAGAGATCCAGTATTACCAATAAATAAGAAGTCTTACCATACTTCTGCATCATCGAGATATGTTACGGTTTCCACTGGGAAGAGATAAAATGATGATCTTTGTGTTCAATAAATCCAGAATTTGTGAGGCCTCAATTCTTGAAGAAAAAAAAAAAGTCCTTGATTTCAGTATATGATTTAATGTCCAGTTACATATTTGCTCCTCAATATCTTCTTGGCTTTCACATTACTACTGATTGTGTTAAGATGTTAGCATAGGCCAAAGATCATGAAATATTCTTTTCCATATTCTAGTTGGTTCCAAATTTTTCTGAATTAATAAACATTTTTTTCTCTTTCTCTCTCTTTCTCTATCTATATATGTATATACACACACTCATACATATATATGTATACACATAATTATGAAAAGAAATTCAAATATGTATTTTTGTTTACATATAAAATATGTACACACACGTATATCACATAAATAATAACAAATTATTCAATTTATTCAGATATGAAAATTAATTATTAAACTAGCAGCAATTTGTGCCCAAATACTTACAATTCTCCAAAAGACAGGGAAAAGTCGTTTTTATTATAAAACATTTGCTTCATATAAAATTTGTGCATTTAAAAATAATTATGTGTATTTGGAAGTTTACCTAACAAAGGATGTGAAAGATCTCCATAAAGAGAACTATGAAACTCTAAGAAAAGAAATAGCTGAAAATGTTAACAAATAGAAAAACATACCATGCTCATGGCTAGGAAGAATCAACATTGTTAAAATGTCCATACTACTCAAAGCAATATATAATTTTTATGGAATCCCTATTAAAGCTCCCCTATCATACTTTAGAGATCTCAAAAAAAATACTGCTTCATTTTATATGGAATCAGAAAAAAACCTCGAATAGATAAGATATTACTCAGAAATAAAAACAAAGCAGGAAGAATCATGCTACCATATTTCAGGTTATACTGTCTTCTAGGGAGCCCTCAGTCTACATTTCTGGGGCCAAAACACTGAGGGGAGCGGTCATCTGGGCCAGGCAGATGGCTGGTGGTGAATTCCACAGGATCAGACTAGGCAGGTCAAGTCCTTAATGTAGATGTGGGAGGGTGTGTGTGTCCTCTTTGCTACCCACTGGAAACAGATGTTTCTGCCCTGAGGTACTGAGGCAAAGGAGGACATGTAGGCAGCCCAGGCTGTGGTGACATGGGTGAGCTGTGGAGCATGCAGAGGTGTGGGAGCCCTTGCCCACATGTCAGAGGAGCTGAGTTATGGCCTTTGGTTTGGTGCTGGGAAGGACATAAACACAGTCATATGACAGACACTTGGCCACCTGGGGCCATCATGTGCTTCCAGCAGAGAGATTTCTGTAATCTACAAGGTATTAACTGGCCTTTATGTAACGTGAAAAGGGGAAGTCATGCTAGAAGGTGGTTCCCGGATTTTCTGTTGGAGAAATCGGTGAAGATGTGGGAAACAAACACAGCATGGATGAGAGAGGCAGGATTGCAGGAGTTTTAGGCAAATACACTAGCTGTGAGAGCTGCACCATAGCACCAGAGACAACACAGTGAGGAGTTTGTGGGGGACAATGGATGTCACATTGTGTGTTTTCGGGCATTTCATAAAGTATGTTTCCTACACAGAAAAAAGCTTACATACAGACCCTCTGGATCAAAGAGGCACTCGCCATCCTAAGGGAAGATCCTAGATTGCCAGCTTCAAAGGCCCACATCCCTTTCTGCCTCCCTGTGGCCAGTAGATGAGGCCCTACAAATGCAAGCCCTGAGGGAAATGCCTAGGGCTGCCTGCCTGGGAATGTGGGGCAACAGCTATGACCTCTCATGCAGGACTTTGCCTGGGAAACAAAGAGTGGAATGTAGGGCTATATCTACAGGGAGGGGGTCATGGGAGAGAGAGAGAGTGGGGTACAAGATTAAATCCATAGAGATGGGGTCCTGGGAGACAGAGAGGTGGTGCAGGGCCATATCCATGAAGAGGGGGACTGGGGAGACAGAGGGGGGAATGCATGGCTAAATTCATGGGGAGGGGGTCCTGGACACAGACAGCGGGGTGCAGGGCTACATCCATGTGAATGGTGTCATGGGAGACAGAGAGTAGGGTACAAGGGTATATCCATTAGATGGGAGTCCTGGGAGACACAGAGTATGTACAGGGTTATACCCATGAGAAAGGGTCATGGGAAACAGAGCATGGAATGTGGGGCTGTATCTATGGGGACAGGGTCATGGAAGAGAAAGAGTAGGGCACAAGGCTACATCCATAGAATGGGGTACTCGGAGACAGAGAGTGGGGCCCAGGAACCACAGACTGAGGAGGGGATATTCTCAGCAGATTCAAGGGGCTTTCTGGGCACCCTTGCCATAGGATCACACGTGTGACTAGTGGCCCACAGGAGCTGGGAGTGGGGACAGATCACCCATGGACATCTGTGGATTCTGAGAAATTCATAGGGGGTTGGCAAGGTTCTGGAGGGTCTATAACCAC
Organism: Galagoides demidoff; assembly: GCA_963574575.1. Classification (NCBI taxonomy): domain Eukaryota; kingdom Metazoa; phylum Chordata; class Mammalia; order Primates; family Galagidae; genus Galagoides; species Galagoides demidoff. Next base: position 24,479 of record CAUYQV010062209.1, read on the forward strand.
AGAAACGATGCTGGCTGGGTTGGGGGCAGGAAACAGATAAAATGAAGCTAGACTGACTGAGGTCAGAGCCACAGACGAGGAGGCCATCAGGACATGGACACCAGCCTGAAAGGGGGGCCACCCCAGGAAAGTGGGAGGACAGAGCACCCACCCCAGGCAGGGGTCCTGAGCCTGGCATCGAATAGGATTCCCCCTGCAGTGTTAGATGTGCTTGAGACCCGGAACTCCTTCCTTCCTCCTGATTCCCCCTTCGGAATCGTCTGTCCCACCTTGAATCTCAGAGGCAGACAGCTGTCTGGTCTCACAGGTCCACAGACAGGCAGGACGTTCACTGCACATCTGGTTCTGGTGACATGGAGATGAGAGTCTGGCCTCACAACTGAGGCTGGAATGGGTCAGGAATCTTCAGATTACTGGTGTGGATGAAAGTATTTTGTGTTGAGGAGAATATGAGTTCAGGGGACAGGAGGGTGGACTGTTACAGACTGACACCTGTTGTGACCCCACAGGTCCCTATGCTGAATTCCTAACCCCCAGGATGTTAGCAAGTGCCCTTATGTGGAAACCCAGTCTTTGCAGGTAACATCGTTTGGATGGAGCCCTACTGGAGCAGGTGGGTCCCATATCCCTGGCATCTGCAAAGAAAGGGGACACTTGGACTTGCACACACCACAGAGAATGCCATGTGAAGATAAAGGGCCACTGTTGGGAGGTAATGGGGCCTGGGCCAGAATCTCCCTGGTCTCCAGCTGGAAATAGCAAGCATGCTATCTCGGCCATGTAGTCTGTGTACT
>CAUYQV010062213.1:0-39007 GCA_963574575.1 Galagoides demidoff
AGCTGTGATGCCATGGCACTCTACCCAGGGAGATAGCTTGAGGCTCCGAATCAAAAAAAAAAAAAAAAATTACTGTTTTCCTCCCATGAGGATACAATTTTAAACTTTTTCAACATCAGTGATTACCTGTGAGCAATAAATGTCATAACCACATCTGTCTACTTATGGTCATTTTTACAATGCATGAAGTACAATTATAATTTACGTCTAGATTTGATAATTGTAGCTTTTTCCTCTATTGTTGCTAAATTTCAGCTACATGATATTGCTAATAAAACAGGAATCCTATATTTAATGTTTATGAGGCATTACTTGGGTGTCATCTGTACTATCTTGTTTTATAATATTTCTCTCAGAAAGAATAAGGATTTGGAAAATAAACAGTATATAATTTTATCACCTTGATACTACTTGATATTCTTTAAGCATCTAAATAAACTCCTACATTTTCTCATTCCTTTGACTAATTTAAACACCACTGGTGACAGTATATAATGTGGCAAAGAATATTCTATTTTATATTTTATACATACTGGCCTACTGTTTCAACTAAAATCACATGGAAAAAAAATCCTTTTACTAATCCACTTTTTTAAAATCTAAAATGCTTTTAAAATAAGGTGATGCAATATAAATTAATTAAAATGTAGGTTTAAAAATAGTTTTATCATTTTCATTTCATGTTTCTTATTAGTAACACAAGTGTCTAAGATTTTTTGATACTGAAAGGGTTACCTTCATTTGTACACAGCAATTTTCTTGGAAAAAAATTAACATAGTTAAATTTCTTTTTTAGAAGTGTTCAGGGTCTACAACAAAGTATTTTGACTTAGTTTTCTTAGAAAATGAAGAAAGGAAAAGAAAATATGGCGGATGATAACAGTAAAATTGTCCCAGAACTGAGCATTTAATAAAATTTACTTTATGACAGTCAGCAATGTAAGGATTCTTTACCAACTTGATGGCAGTATCATAGCCTACCAACAGGCAAAACTACCAATGGCATCTGTCCACGACTCTAGCAACATTTATAATAACATATTCCAGTTGAATTATTCTTTATTTCTCTCACTCCTGGATCTTTGTTCATTTAATGCTATCTTGTTCCATTTGAGCTTGGTGGCATGTTTATGTTTTTGCTTCTTACAAAACCCATTTGACATGTATTTTCCTTTTGTGTTGCTTAACTTAAAAATATTTGAGTAACTCCTATGCATTAAATTTCTAAAGTATTATTGATAATAATTTGCATTTATTATTGATAAATGAATATTAAACATATGGTATACATCATGATAAGGTGTTTACATATGTACTTCATTTATGGGGGAGGGTAATCCTGACTTGAATAGTGGCAAAGATCGAGGGAAAGAGTAACAGTTTGCCCACCACTATTTGCTGCAGAAATAGGAATAAGTCAACTGAACTCTGCAGTGTATGTTCTATTTTTGTAAAATTGTGGTGGTAACTATTCTGATAGTTATTTCACTACAGCTGATAAAAGTTTGTTATGTAGAGTCTTACATGTAATTTAAGAAGAATAAAATTATGCTAGAATGCATATTGTATTTTAAAAGCCTTTAAAAGCCTGATGTTTATGCCCTCACCAGCTTGCCTAAACAGCAAACGGGTATCAACTTTCATTAGTTATAAACTATATAGGATGCCCCAGACCAGTGCTACTCAATACAACTATCTATAAAGAAATATTCTATATCTGTGTTACTCAACACAAAAGCCACTAGCCATGTTTGACTATTAGGCCTTGAAATATGGCTAGTATGACCTAGCAGTTGAATTTTACGTTTAATTTTGAATTTAAATATCCCCATGTGCTTAGTGGCTAGCGTTTAATGCAAAAATACTGGAAGCTATCACCAACATATTTAAGTGACCTAAATTTTACAGTTTCTTGAAAAATATATGCAGCCATTATTGTGGTCATGCCACAACTATCAACTATAGCCAATATTTTCCATCCATAGTCCTTCTACTTAATTTCAAAACACATTGTATTATTTTGAAAAAGATAAAAAGACATCCTAACATTTCATTCATAAATATTTCAATAGATAACATTACTTATTTGCTTTTTAATTTCAGAATATTACAAATATTTTGGTTACATAAATTGCCTTTACACAGTTTGAGTCAAAGTTGTAACTGTCCCCGTCACCCAAATGGTGCATGTTGTCCCTGTTAGATGTGATTTATGTGATTTACCCACCTCCATCCCCCACTTTCTGCTACATTTCCAATGACCGTTATTTCCATATGTGTATGTAAGTGTTGATCATTTAGTTCCTATTTAATAGTCAATGTATTTGTTTTTCCATTCTTGGAATACTTAGAAGAATGGCCTCCAATTCCATCCAAGTTAATGTAAGAGATATTAGTTGACATTTTTTAAGTAGTACTCCATAGTATACACATACCATATTTTGCTAATTCACTAATATACTGATGGACACTTGGTTCGTTCCATATTTTTGCAATGTGAATGGTGCTGATATAAATATTCATGTGTCATGTCTTTTACATAAACTTTTCTGTTTCCTTAAGGTAAATACCCCCTAGGGGGATGGCTGGATTAAATCATAGGTCTAATATTAGTTCTTTAAGATGTTTCCAGATGAGTTTCTATAGAGGCTGCTCTAGTTTGCAGTTCCACCGATGGTAGATAAGTATTTCTTCCTCTCCACCTGCACACCAGCATGTGCTATCTGAGGATTTTTTGATAAAATCATTCTCATTGGGGTTAAGTGCTATCTTATTGTGGTTTTCATTTACATTTCCCTGTTGATTGGAGACATTGCACACCTTTTCATATGTTCGTTGTCTATTAGTGAATCTTCCTTTGAAAACCTTCTGTTCATGTTTTTTGCCCACGTTTCTATGGGGTTGTTTGATTTTTTTTTCTTGCTTATTTGATTGAGTTCTTGATAGATTATTCTTTAACCGTTTATTGGTCGTAGAGCATGCAAATATTTTCTCCCATTCTGTAGTTTGTCTGTTTGCTCTATTGATCATTTCCCTCACTGTACAGAAGCATCTTAGTTTGATCAGGTCCCTTTCATTTATTTTTGTTGTTGCTGTGATTGCTTTTGGGGCCTTCTTCATAATGTTTTTTGCCTATGATGACCTTTATGATTTTTCTAAAATTTTCATCTAGTATTTCTATAGTTTGTAGTTTTGGCTATAGTTTTTTTGAAGTTTGGCCAAATGCTACTAACAAATCATTACCTAATTATTGCTGGTTACTAAAAGTGAAAGCAATTATTATCACATTGATCTTATAACCATCAAACTTACAATATTTATTACAATTATACCATTTTGTCAATATATAATTTTACTTGTTTGTCTACAGATGATGTAGAATATCTGTCCATCATCAAATACAGCCAGTTTTGATGTTTTAAAAAGTTAATGGCTACTTTGTTTTTTTCATATTTTTGCATTTGCAAAGATTTTAAAAACAATGTTAAACATAGAGAATTATTCATTAAGGACAAGCTTTCTTTTATTGTTTTTAACTTTTATATGGATGTTTACTTAAATAGTTATCTTCATTAAATCAAGAAAGTCTACTTGTCTTCTTAATTTAGTATGACTTATCATGGTTCAGTGTTGAATTGTATCAAATTTATTCCTATATCTTTTGAGTTAATCACATTATTTTACTTTTCTTTAAAAATTTCAATGTGGTAAAACAAACAAACAAACAAAAACTACCAGATTTTCTAAAGTTTCTAAACGATGAAATTAATTTCCTTAGCTGTTCCATGTCAGTATTTCAAGTGAATTTCAAATATAATTTCTGGATTTGCTTAGCCACAAGTTTTTGCCATCTAACTTCATTAATCTCCTTTGCTTGTAACTTTCCTTTTTTTCAGCAGTCTCTATCTGGTTAGGATATAAAGTTTATATAGTGCCTAAAATAAACTTGAAGTATTCCTTATTTTTCTGTTCTGTGTAAAAAAATTATAAAATAGATGTTAGCTGTTTTATTTTGGATTAAACGTGTGTATAAACATTTAACTACTAAAAGTACCCATAAACAATAAATACATATCAGAAAGCCATATAATTTATAAATGACTATGAAAATAATACTGTATAATTGTTGCTTAGCTTTGAAAATTAATACCATCCTAATAGATGAAAACTTCTTTACATGTAAGCTCCATCACTTTGTAACTTTTCTTTTGCAAACCTGACCATAACATGAAATTCTTGACAAAGTTACATTGAGTTTTTTATATTAAAGGGGTGCACAGTAAAGATAAGGGCAGTGCAGTCAAGGCTACTGTGCATGTTTTTACCTCTCCACATTGATGAAAATTCTGCATGAGAAAAAAAATAGAAAATGCTATCAATTGGGTATATTTTATTCCTAAATGCGGCCATAAAACATTCATAAATATCCTTAGTGTACCTGTGAGGGAGTATTATCTGTCATGTCAGGTAGTCCAAATCATGTTTAAATCTACCTTCTTCAAGTCTGCCTGTTTTCCATTTCCATTTTCTTGAAGTAAACTTCACCCACATTCACATTTTGATATGCATTTAATATATTTGAAAAAACAGATTAATCTATGACAAACTGCTTACTGGGAGGACAAAAGCAATTTGCTTTATGTTATACCCAGATAGCTGTCTTAGCAACAAACCATTTTGATTTGTGGTCACAGACTGCGACACTCTCAGCGTCCTTCACTCTCATCTCATTCTTTACTAGTATTCTCAGGTTACGTGAAATTTAGCCAGGAAAGAATACATAGCATTAAACTAAAAACTTAGTGATACCTCTAGTCAACTCTGTTTTTATAACTATGTGTTTTATTTTATTCTAAAAATAAAAAAAAATCAGAATATGATGCTTCAGATATAGTATTCTGAAGCTATGTAGGGAAATGGGTCAAAAGATAAGGGATATAATTGCTTCTGTGTGCAGCCACATCTTTGAAATATTAATGATTTGAATTTTAGAGTAGTGTTTCAATACATCCTTTAGGGAATGAAGTTTGTGAACAGCCCGAAAAGTAGCAGTATTAATTCTGGAATTAGCTAGTTCAAAGACGACTTTATGAGTAAAACTGACATAAACTTTAGTGGTTTCAGCAGAGAGTAGGTTAACTGCAACATGGCCTGTTGTACCTTATGCATCCACTGTGTCCTCCACAAGGATGGCTGCATAGTGAACATCGGTGACCAGAAAAAGAAATATTCATTCCCTCCACTCTCCTGCTTTGTGGGTTAAACAACACAAAGGGGACATGCAGCCTTTTTAACAGCCCCTGCTTTAGGTGAAAGGGTGGTATAGTGCCTTCAATCTGAAGTATTCTCTTGGATTAATGTAGACTTTACATGGATGTTAGCCACAGGAATATGAAAAAATCTTTCCATCTGACAGTTGTGCACATCCATGGTAATAACATGGAATGCCCAAGATCCTGCAAACATATAGGCTACAAGTTCCATCGAAACTGGTACCTGACTCTGACATTTTAGCTTTCTGAAGTTTAGAAAACATGGAAGTACAGTTTTCCCTCTGGAAAATCATGCTTCATTTTTTTATTGTGGTAAAATATGCATAATATTTGCAATTTAAACCACTTTAGTATATATTTTGGTAGCACGAGTAGATTCATGTTGCTGTACCACCATCACAACCAACAACCATCTATCTCTGAAACTATTTTATCTGTATACAAACTGAAACCTCATACCAACCTTGGAAATCTCTAATCTCTATTCTACTTTCCATGTGAATTTGACTACTCTAGGTATCTCATATAGTGCTATTCACATACTATTTAGCATGATGTTTTCAAGATACATGTATGTTGTAGCATGTGTCAGAATTTAATTCCCTCTTGAGGCTGAATTATATTTCATTCCATGTATTTGCTACAGTCTACCAATCTATCATCTGTTGATGAATATTTGGATTGTTTTCATCTATTTTATGTTAATCATGCTGCTATGAACATTGAATAATTTTACTGGATGACTTTTATCAATGCATTTTAAGAAGTTTAGCCTATGTGTCCTGAGAGTATTTCCTCAGTAAAATAAGTAAGTCTATGAAAGATCTGTTATTTATACTTTTCATGATAGAGATGTTGGAGTATAGGAGTCCAAACATTATAACTTCCAGGGACTATTTTTCACATATAAATATTTTTAAAAGAAAAAAAAATTAGAAATGAAAATATAATTCATCTGGGTGCTAAATTAACAGATAATTATTACCTCTCCTATTTATGAAAAGCCATTATCACTTATTTTTAAATAATAAATATTATAATAACTACTATAAAGAAACCTAAAAGATACAAGAATTGATTAGGCCTATGTAAAAATATATCTAATGGGCTCGGCGCCTGTAGCTCAGTGAGTAGGATGCTGGCCACATGCACTGAGATTGGCAGGTACAAATCCAGCCTGGGCCAGCTAAAGAACAATGACAACTGCAACAAAAAAAAATAGCCGGGCATGTGGCGGTTGCCTGTAGTCCCAGCTACTTGAGAGGCTGAGGCAAGTGAATCGCTTAAGCCCAAGAGTTTGAGGTTGCTGTGAGGTATGACACCACACACTCTACCAACGGTGACATACTGAGACTCTGTCTCAAAAAAAAAAAAAAAAATATATATATGTATCTCTAATGGACACAAGAATATTCACAACATTAAAAAGTAGACATTTCTCAAAAGGAGACACACAAATAGCCAATAGGCATTATGAAACATTTTTCAACATCCTTAATCATAAGGGAAATTGAAATTAAAAGCACCATGAGTTACAGCCTTACAACTGTTTGAATGGCTATTATCAAAAAGAAGAAAGCTAGCAATTACTGACAATGATATAGGCAAAAGGAAACTTTAACAAACTGTTAGTGGGAATGAAACTTAGGATAACAAATATAGAAGGCAGTATAGAGTATCCCCCACAAATTAAAAGAGAGCGATAATTAATTCGGTAATCCTATTGGTAAGTATATATCTAAAAGAAACGAAATTACCACCTACCAAAGATATCTGGGTACCCAGGTTCATAATGCTCAGGATATGAAATCAGCCTAAATGTATCTCAGTGAATGAATGAATTTTTAAAACGTGGTGTACACACTAAATGGAATCCTATTCAACCTCAAGAAAGAATGAAATCCTGTCAATCGCAACAGCATGAGTAAATCCACAGGACATTATGTGAAGTGAAATAAGCCAAAAAGCTCCATGATCTCACTCATATGTAAAGCAGGAAAATTCAAATTTAACAATAATAGGGAATAAGAAAATGGTTACCAGAGACTGAGGGGTAAGGATAGCAGAGATTTTGGCTAAAACAGAAATTTTCTTATATGCCAGAAAAATAAGTTCAAGAGAACCATCATTTGTCATGGTGACTACAATTTGAAATCAATGTATTTGAAAATTGTTGAGAGAGATTTTAAATTTTCTCTCAAAAAATAATGTTGGATAGGTAATGCACATGTTAATTAGCTTGTTTAGCCAAGTGTATTATTAAAAATAATAATATGTTGTATGCTATAGATATATACAATTTCCAATTACAAATAAATTAAAAGTTAATATAATATAGACATCATTTAATATTTTGATAAGAGTGTCAAGATCATCTAACAGGAAAATGGTCTCTTCAAGAAATGATGCTGGGACAACTGGATATCTATATGCAAACAAATGAACTTGGAACCCTACCTCTCAACACATTCAAAAAGTTAACCCAAAAATAGATCAAAGAACAAAATGTAAGTGCTAAAAATGTAAAACACTTGGAAGAAAACAGAAGACTAGTTTCCTGGCATTGGATTTGACAGGGATATGAAAAGCCCAAGGAAAAAAGAAAAAATAGACAAATTTGGATTCTTAAAAATTAAAAATGGCACAACAAAAGGCAGCATCAAGAAAGAGAGAGAAAAAAGTCCTTATTTAATGAGAAAAATATCTATGTCTTTCTTCTATCTAACAAGAGTGTAATATAAAAAATATTTAAAGAAATTTATTACTCAATAAAACTATTTAAAATATTAGCAAAGGACTTAAACATTTCTTCAAAAAAGTATACAAATGGCAAGTAAGCAAATAAAAATACTGCCAACATCATCGGTCATTAAAGAAATGTAACTCAAACCACAATGAGATAACCCTTCACATACATTGGTCTGACTCTAATTTTTAAAAGAAAGCCAGAAAATAATAAGTATTAGCCAGGATTTGGAGAAAATGCTTCCAGAAATGTAAGATAGCACTGCCACTGTTGGACAGAGTTTGTGGGTTCATCAAAGAGTTAATTCCCAGCAACTGCCCAACTTCAGTGTTAGAATTTATATTTATATGAGGACTACTATTCTGTTCCTCATGTTGGATTAAACCTCGTTATTTTATTTTCCCCTTTGTGCTATCATTTTACAAGAGCTGCGAGCTTTAACTTCCAGGTGTTTTTACACAGATGGGTATAATTGTGTTTTTCCCTTTAAAATATATTTTTGAGTCTTACCTGTAGGGCTGGTCTAGTAGTGACAAATTCCCTCAGTGTTTGCTTGTTTGAAGGAATCTTTATTTCCCATCCTTTATTAAATTTAGTTTTGTAATTTCTTGTGTGACATTGGTTCTGTTTAAGAAGACTAAAAATGGGGCCTCAGTCTCTTCTTGCTTGTAAGGTCTCTGCTAAGAAGACTATTGTTAGGCTAAGGGGTTTTCTCTTACCATTTAGTTTTGCTTTCATTTTTCAGCTTATAGAATTTTCTCATTCATTTTGACTTTGGTGAAGTTGATGACTGTGTTTTTTAGAGATGTAGTATTTGCTATGAATCTTCCAGGTGTTTGATGACCAGTTTGAATCTGTATACTTGAATCCCTGGTTATCCTGGAGAAATTTCCCTTAATAATTCTCTTGAATAGATTGTTCCATGCTTTTTCCTTTACCTTCTTTGTCAGGGATAACTATAATTTTTATATTGGCTTGCTGCACATACTCCTTATTTCTCTTAATGATTGTTCATTCTTCTTTATTCTTTTTTTCCTGCATTTTTGACTAAATGACTTAGTTTCAAAGCCTTGTCTTCAAGCTCTGAGAATCTTTCTTCTACTTGGTTTAGCCTATTTTAGAAGCTTTCTGCTGTAGTTTGAAATCCCCTATACACTCTTTCATTTCTTCCAGTTCTTTTATATTCTTTCTCAGGCTGTCTAATTCTTCAGTGATAATTTTCATTTTATTCACTGATATCCTGACATGTTTTTTTTTTTTTGGCTTCTTTGTGTTGACTTTCACCTTTCTCTTCAATTCCATTCATCTTATTTGCTGTCCATATTCTGAATTCCACTTCTCACATTTTGATAATTCCAGTTAGGTAAGTTTTTCTGTAGATCTAGTGTGAACCTTCAGGAGTGTCAAACTAGCTCCTTTTTCATGTTGTTAGAGTTCTTTTGCAGGTTTCTGCTCATTTGAAAGCTCTGCTCTCAGCTCAAGGCAGATAGGTTGGCAGCACACTTGTTCTTTGCTGGAAACTCTCCTACTCAGTCAGATGACATAAATAAGATGTCATTCCTGTCTCCTACCTCAATTGATGGACGTGGCAGGTAAGCAGGGATGCACTGAGAGCCTGTCTGAATGTAGCTTTCCTCTGTTGCCCTATTACCTTGTGGTAGTCACAGTTCTACCAGTGCTGGATGATTTTCATGTGGAGTGGAGAATTGTTCCCCAGGCCACTGTTGGAAGTTTTAGTGGGAGGCTGAGTATGACCTTTCTACAGAGGCTGGCACTGTGAGACACTAGTGAGACTGTGGCAGTGACAGCCTGCTGAGACCATCTAGGCTTGGTCATGGATGTTGAGGCTGCACCAGGATCCAGGTGCAATGATGGCTCATAGCCAGTGGTTTCCTAGTGGAACATTAGATTTCAGAGGTGGTTACCACCAGGTAGTAGGTGCAGTGAGGAAGATGTAAATTCTTAAAATACCACAAATAAAATAATAATACACATGAAAATATATTTATGAAGTCCTTCTGTACAGACCATGAAACAACAAAAATCCCATATGGCGCTATTGGTGGATATATAGATATAAATTTATAAAATAAATTCAAGATATAGATGAAAAACTAGGGAAATTTGCAGTACATACATTGAATACAAGCTTTGTTCTTTATCATCCTAAAATAATCCACTAAAACTGAGGAAAATATGGGTATAGGAATGTAGTCAAAATATAAAGAAACATAAAAAAACATGTAAACATGTATAATCTGATTTATTATTAAAACACTGAGACCTAAACCAGTGAGGAGACACTACCTCATATCAGCCAAATAGGTAAGTGATTACAGTATACTGTGTTATAAACGTATAAGAAAATATATCCTCAAAGCTGTGAGTGGGTGTATAATTTGATGCAAAATTTTAAGGAAGTGTCCATCTAATTTTAAGGTTCAGGCAGCACTTATTCTAGTTACCAATTTTTATAGATACATGTACAGGAGTACATGTAAAGAAGTACATTTTTCAACAAAGAAACACATACGTCTGACTAGATGTTTTATAAGCTTTGCCATCAAGTATTTGATTTTTACTTTCTTTTTTGTCAGTTTTTGGCTGGGGCTGGGCTTGAACTCACCACCTCCGGCATATGGGGATGGCACCCTACTCCTTTGAGCCACAGGCACTGCCCAAGTATTTGATTTTTATTATATAAAATTCTGATCCTTTCAATAATCAGTCAATATGCATATATTTGGTGTTTGCATATTCTGGAGCATACGTTAAATTACGAAAATGTAGAGGACTTCCTAGATAATGAAAAAAATCTTAGATGAAGAAATTATGCATTATCAGTAGTCTGTGCTATATCTGTCTGTCTGGATAATGGAAACATTCAATTAATATATACGATCCAAGTTCATTACAGAACTTTGTATCATTGAGGAATGTGGTGTAATTCCTTCTGAATCTACTAATTACTCTACTTTATAACAACATGATTTGATCTGGTAATACTACCAAAGTAAATATCTTATTGTATAATATATTAAAAAATATTTTAATCATCTTAATTATCATATTGTACAAAAGACTAATGCTAATACTAGAACAGAATTGGCACTTTCTGATGAAAATATGAATATCAGCTCATTTAATATGTAAGCTTCATATAGTTTGTTACAAGTTTTGTGATTATGGTTAACACTGGACTTTGGAAATACGCTGTATTATACCATGTTTGGCAGCTGCTGAAATGGCTTGTGATCAATCTTGCATTGTTAAACTGATGGTCTTTCATGACCACCTTCTTGTATGGGCTCACATGGTGACATTTTCTGGAAAAAATAACATGGCAAAGTGATGAAGTATTGCTTCTTAGATTAACTTACCAAAAATTCTGTCTTACATTATACTGTCTTTCTCTCCCTCCCTTGCTCTACTGCTTGCTTACCCTGAGGAAATTAGTTGTCTTATAATAGGTTTACCTGAAAAGGTACTGATAAAAGCCTTAGGCCAAGATCAGAAAGAAATCGAGGCCCTTATTCCAACATCCCCGAGATACTGAATCTGGTCAAAACCATTTAATGGATTCTTTAAACGACTCTAAGCCCAGATGAATCACCTTGATTGCAGCCTTGGGGACACTCAGCGTCAAAGGATCTAGCTGGCCATGCCTAGATCCAGGACACATGCAAACTATGATATCATAAGATTGTATACTTTGAGGTCACATGTTACGAATAATCCTGATATGTATGACATATATATAATTTTAGAAATTAATTTTAGAGGACTTCATAAAGGAATATCTGGATAAAAACTGTCATTAAAAGTTAAAACAATGAAGTGTAGACTATCAATGTGACTTCTGATAGAACCAATACGAGTAACAGATTAAAGGAATTCCTACTCTTCTCCATAAGGACTATACAGCTTCAAGATAATTTGGTTTATTTATGAACAGTAAGTTTTTGAAAGTCTAGGTAATCATAACTGCTCCATTAATTGTCAAAATACAAAATATCAGAATTCAATAGCCAAAGAAAAAGTTTGTGGAAGTTCTAATTAGTGTATTTGAAAGGCAAATGCTACATCACAGTAGCCTTTAATTATTTAAGTTGTGACATGGAGAAAATTAATTTTACTTCATCTGAGTAATTTTATAGAACAGGCCTTAAAATTTTAGCAAAAAGATATACTTTGGGCCCATGTAAGAAACATTTCTAAGGATGATATTACTGAAGCACTAAAAACTTGTGTATTTTATTCACATGTGCACTCTAGACTACTACAGTTCTTCTGGAAGAGAAAGGATGAATACATCTTAGGAATAGTACAGTGAGGATTGCTATAGTGACTTAAAAATTATATATATATGTATACACACATATACAATATGTGTATATGAAAGCATCATATAACTAAGAAAAGCCTGCCAAAGGCTATGGTATACAAAAAACTAAGAATACAATTTCCTAGTTTTTATTCCAGGATTTGTATCTGAAATATTGCAGACATACAAAAGTTTTGGTTACATGAATTGCTTTATACTATATGTGTGTTTACAGATGTGCTATTCACAATAGTCAAAAGGTAGAAATGACCGAACATCCAGGAATGAATGAATACAGAAACAAATGGTGATATATTCATACAATGGAATATTATGAAGCTGTAAAGGGGAATGCAGTACTGATAGCTACTGCCACATGGTATACCTTGAAAACTTTACAAGATTCCACTGATGTGGAACTTTACTTGATTCCACTGATGTGAAAAGTCCAGACAGGTCACTCCATTAACACAGAAAGCAGATTAGTGGCTTCCAGAGGCTGATAGGAAGGCAGTAGGGGGCTGCTTGGTAGGTATGTAGTTTCTTTTAGAAGTTTTGTACTTAGCAGATACGCGATTGCACAGTTTTGTGCACAAAACAAATGGTGTGAAATTGTTCACATTAAAATTGTTATGTTATGTGAATTTCACCTCAATAAAATTTACAAGAAGAAAACATTAACTAAAGAATGTTGGTGTAGCTATGATAGTGTGAGATATTATAAATTTAAAGTAGAAATCATTATTAGCCACCCAAGCAGATTTTTTTTAGTTAATATCCTTGTCCTCAGTTGGGAAAAATACATTGTTTTTTACGACCTTTAAGAATATCTGAAGAAAAAATATACATTTATGTCCCTCTAGGCAAAAACTAGGAATGTTTAGAAGCTATCGGTCAAGTTACATGAAGAACAAAGGATATTTTAAAGCAGACTTAAAAACATCCTCTACAAGACATTAAAGTTTACCATAAAGCTGTAATAATTTTTGGATGGCACCCGTAGTTCAGTGGGTAGGGTGCCGGCCACACACATGGAGGCTGGTGTGTTTGAACCCAGTCTGGGCCTGCTAAAATCAGCAATGACAGCTGCAACAAGAAAATGACCAGGCATTGTGGCAGGCACCTGTAGTCCCAGCTACTTGGGAAGCTGAGGCAAGAGATTCACTTAAGCCCAAGAATTTGAGGTTGCTGTGAGCTGAGATGTCATGCCATTCTACCCAGGGTAATAGCTCGAGACTCAAAAAAAAAAAAAAAACAACTGAAATAATTTTGAAAGTTTTCTATTAGTTCATTTATATTGAAATGGCTTGATGGAAAACAGAAACTAGAAACAAACCACTGCATTAGGAAAAATTAATATAAACTACATGTGGGATTAAGGACTATTAATTGGAAGAGGATATTTCAATAAAATACTGGGCAAATTAGTTATATAGCTAAAATTATTGAAATAGTTTGTCATAATAAATACAAAAAATGAGTTCCAGGGTGATTAGCAAATTGAAAAGTAAAACTTTATAATTAGTGATAAATTATATAGATATATTTATATGAACTGTGAAGATAAAAACGTCAATAAACTGCAAAAGTGAAATGAAATACAAAACCCTGATAAACTGGATTATATGAAAAACAAAATATACTTTAATAACATTTTATATGATAACTTAAATAACATCATATAAATGTTTTATATAATCATTACATAAAAACTGGATCTGGTGGTGCCTGTGGCTCAGTGAATAGGGTGCTGGCCCCAGATACTGAGGATAGTGGGTTAGAATCCTGATCCGGCCAAACTGCAACAAAAAAATAGCTCAGTGTTGTGATGGGCACCTGTAGTCCCAGCTACTTGGGAGAAGGAGGCAAGAGAATCCCCTAAGCCCAAGCACTGGAGATTGCTGTGAGCTATGATGCCACAGCACTCTTCCGGGGTGACAGAGTAAGATTCTGTGTCTAAAACAAAAACAAACAAACAAACAAAAAACTGGATTATATGAAAAGATTGTAGGTGCCATACTACTATTAAAAAGAAGCAACCACACAGATGAGCAGGAAATATTTATTTGCAATGCTCAAAGCCAAAAAGGACTGGTGTTCAGATTGTATACAAAGTTCTTAATAGGTATTTTAAAAATATCAGTCAACAAAAAAAATAAAATAAAATAAAAAAGTAAAAATACATTAAAAAATCAATGAACAAACATACAAAGGTCATTATCATTGTTAGTCTATATCTAGTGTGGAGAGATAATCAATGAGAATGATTCTAATCAATTAGATAATTAGTATTTTAGAAGATAGATTTATTATTTAAATAATGAAAAGCAGACCAGGTTGAGATAGAGTAGGATTGATGCCAGTATGATTGTTTGAAATGCTAAATAATTAGTATTAGGCTTCATGGAAATCATCTCCCATACAGGGCAGTTGGGAGGGAGTGAATCCTGTTCCTTCCTAATCAGCAAATGCAAATTAGTTCTTCCACAGAATATCATTTCCCTCCCTGATACAGCTTTTCTCAGCCAGGGTTCAGGAGACTATTAAGGCACAATCCATTAAAGCATTTAACACATGTAATCAATTCATTCCTCTCCCATGCATTTAGAATGGTACTACTTGTCGCCATCCTTGTGAGAATTGGGAAGATAGTGATTCAATTCATTTTCTATATTCTGGGATACAGATAAGAAATCCCAGTTGAGAAAGACTGTGATAAGAATACAGTAATATTTAAAGTCTGCTAATATATATTGGGGAAGGTGTTATTTATATGAGGTAAATTGGTAGAATAATTCCCCGCTCCATTTATCACTATTCAGTGAATGTTGAAGTGAAGATGGAAAGGCTCACACAACTTTCACTCAGCAATTTACCCTCTAGGCATATACTCTTAGAAATGATTTCTCTTCTTCACGTGAAGAGAAGGAAACAGTATTTTATTAGTAAAGGCTTTCAGGGAAGAAAGGGAAAGAGCCAGAGCTACTGGCCACCATGTCGCCCATTATAATTACGCTGTTACTTATATATCCCATGTCAAATCACAAGAGTAAGGGTGTGCTGTATATTTTTTCATTTTGTATATGCTTAGCAATCTAATACTGATACCTATTTGTCATTTTTAATGAATAAGGAAATAATAAAATCTTTATTTTAAAAACAGAGGTAGAGAATCAAAATATATGTATTTATACTTTGATCTATTTATTCTATTTGATTTATTAGTCTATTGAAATATGTATATTTAATTTTTTTTAATATTATGTGTACCTGTCTAGTTAATTCATGCTTTCTACATCTTTATTGTATTATTTTTCAGTTCTTCTGGAAAAATGGATAACAGGAGGAATTTGATTTATTTCAAATAACTTTTAAATTTATTCTACTCAATTTTAACTTTGGTAACCTATTATTAATAAATGACATATTGGAATTTGATGTTTTTCTATTACCTAGCACAATGCTATCTTTGGTGCATATTTATTTTTAGAAATTTATAGGCCATGTCTTACCCTCAATTTGTATAAAACAGATGCGGAATAATAGAAAAAATTCATGCCATACATCTTAGAACATTGAGAGGCTAATGAAACAATGTTTGTAACATTTATTGTTTGTTATCTTACTTAATGTTATTTGATTATTTTTATTAAGATGAGGATAAGATTTTTTTTTTAAGGAATCATAATATGAGCACTTTCTTTTCAATATCTCTCAATAGGTACTTTATTTTTCTGCTCCTTCTGCATTATTTCAACATATCACCTCCCAATATTAAGTTTGCTATATATTTTAGAAACAACTTCTGTCTTCAACATTGCTAGGATATACATTATTCTAGTGAGTGAACTAACCTCTTTATTGTTTAGAGACAATAATTAATTTTAACCTACATATAAAACATTAATTTTTTACACTTTGATTTCTCCATTTTCACTGTGTCCTCTCAAGTGGCATATCCTGCTAAAAGTAAAAGTCATTTGTCCTTAGGCTTCTTTGTCACTAATTTGTGTTTCTATGATTTTTAGTCATAGTACTGACTCTCTGGATTAAGAAGATTGTGCCTCGTCTCCATGCAATCCTGTACCTTCTCTGTTTTTAACCTTTGAATCATTCCTAAAATTGCATTTACTTTCCTAGCTGAGCAATCCAGTGTCGGGTTTTATTACTACTATAACCATGAGAAAGCCAGTTTTTATTCTACTATATTTTTCCTTGCCACTGTTACCTCTTCATGAGGTTTTATTAAATTCCAAGCATTTTTTTTAAACTTTTCTTTTTTTTCCACTCAAGGATAAAATAGTCTTTTTTATTTTGTCTCATCTATGCTATAATTTCCTTTTAAAAAACCTCATTCATTTGCACTCAGATGTTTATAATAGCTCAATTCACAATTACAAAGAGTGGAAACCAAGCAAGTGCCCATCAACCCATAAATGGATTAATAAACTGTCGTGTATATCTACCATGGAATACCATCCAGCCAGAGAAAAAAGATGGGGATTTGACATCATTTATATTTACCTGAATGGATTTTCAGAACTTACCCCTAAGTCAAGTATCTCAAGAATAGCTAAAGCAAGCATCCCATGTACTCAGTAGTAATCTGAAAATAGTGAGGAAAAACTACAGACCCATACAAGAGAAAAACACAATTAAACTCAAGAAGGGGTAGAGGGGAAGGGGGTGTAAATTTCCACCTATTTTATATAACTTCCTGGGTGAAGGACTCAACTGTAACTCAAAGTTTGGACTTTATCCTACAAACACAAATAATATAACCTAATCATATTTACCCTCATTTTAACCCCAAATATATATATATACATATATATATATTTTTTTCATTTTAATATTGATCCCATTGGAAGAAAGGAAAGTATGTGCTGTAATATGCAAAGTAGATCATGCTGCACAATATCAAGAAGTAGGCCTTTCTCTTCTCTGCGCTAGTTCTTTGACTTTAATGATAATTACAAATTTTTCAAAAAAAAGTCTATGCATTTTATGTTACAGTCATGTTTTCTCTTCCTAGGGAATGGTGGTGAGCAGCGTCTAATGTTCACCAGTGTTTTTGACATTTATTTTATTGTAATGTATTAAATTTTTCAAACTTGATTCTCTAAACTATGCAGAAAGAATGAATAGCTCTCTGGTCCCAAGCCACAGACTTTCAAAGGCGATTCTGTTGCAGTATTCATCCATGAGAGGAATTTTGATAACTAAACATTACAGAAGAGGCTTGTCCAAACTGGCTTCCAGTCTAAGTTAGAATTAGCAAATCACACCAAATGTAACTCTAAAGCCCATATTACCAAATCCTATTCCACACTGTTTCTCACATGACTTCAACAAAGCGTCTTCTCTAGGTTTGATATTCTAGCTCCTCCTCAAACCCAAATTAAAGTAATAAAGTATGAAATACAGGCCAGGCGTAGTGTTGCCATTGTGTGATCTTTAAACTCATGTAATACAGTGCTTTTGCATCTTATGACACTTGTGATAACAAGTGTCATTATTGTCTTGATGCGATTTGGGGCATATTTTTTTTCCATCGGTCACCGTGTACCATTTATTTATCCCTTCTACAAATATGTGCTAAGTAAGGATTTTTTTCCTGAGTCTCTAATAAGGAAATATTTCAAAGTTAGCCATGAAACTTAAAATGTTAGTGGTCACTAGATGCTGATGAATCTGCTACTTACAGTTTCTCTTAGGACCACCAGAATCCTTTCTTTACAATTCTAGACGGGCGATACTGGGATAGATGAATTATTTCACAGCTTCCATGGGGCTAGCTCCATAATGAGGCAAGTCTTTTCTTGCAATAGGAACCAAACTTGTCAATATTGAGAACATCTCAAACACATATCATAATTTATTTATGGGAGTTATGGTATCATTGGTCCTGAAAAGCTATATTCAAAAATAAGAACAAAGAAATAAAAAACTCTCAAAATCCATGATTTTTTTTCCCTGAGAAAAACATTGAAATTGGTAGCTTTTGGCCTAGTGAGCAGAGTTGCCTTCCAGGAGGTCACATTATCCACAATTTGATTTTTTTATACGTATCCTTCTGCCATGTCTGCCTTCAGTTCTTTGCCCTCATACTTTAGTTAGTGCCAGAACCATGAGTAAAGTTCTCATTGTCTATGTCAAAGGAGGATTTTGCAAATCCTCTTTCTGGTAGTCAGAATTCCTAACTTGTATTCGATAAAATGGTAGCTTAGTAAAGTAGGAAGAGAAGATTCTACCTCTCCCAGTGGAATAGAGCACTCTGTCCAGAGGCAGTATAACACAGAGCTTTTAAACTGTGGGTTTAGGTCTCTGAATGTCTTAATTTGTAATCTGGCTCTCTTAATAGCTATAATAACCATAAAACTTTGGATAAGTTATGCAACCACTCTGCTTCCAGTCTCTTCATCTGTAAAATAAGAACGATGTGATATTAATACCTGCATTATAGAGTTGTTGTAAACCCTATAATGATTCAATTCACATAAAACACAAAAGCATTAAACCTATGGAAAGCTCTCGGGAGTTATAAGCTATTATTATCCTCTGATTGAACATTACATTTCACAAGGATGTATATTTTAAACATTTGTATTTTCAAGTGCTCATTACAAAAGTTGTTCTAAATATCCCATATAAAGTTCATAAATTACAACACTATTATCTCCATCTCTATTCTTGTTCAATACCTGTACTGCACATTGTATCCATGCATGTACACATATGGAGGGGAGAAGATTTTATGGAATTGGCTCATAAGATCAGAAGACAAGCACTTCTAAAATCAGCATGATCGGCCCAAGGGCTGGGAAAAGTTGTAGTTCATGTCAGAAGGCAATCTGGTGTCAGGCTTCGCTTTTCTTTGGGAAGCTTAGTCCTTGTCTGTTATATTAAGGCCTTCAACACACAGGATGAGTTCCTCCGATATTATGGAAGGTAATCTAATGTACTCAAAAGCTACTGATTACAAACATTAGTCTCATCCAAGAAATACCTTCACAGACACATCTACAATACTGTTCAACCAATTATCTGGGTACCACAGCCCAGAGAAAGAGACACACAAAATTAACTGTCACAGTAACTTCTTTTCTTAAAACTCTCCTTATTAGATGAATTGTGTTTACAAAATAAAAGAAGATAAATGTGGGAGAAATAAAGTTTGAAACATAAAACTTGAGTGTTTTTTCTAAAATTTCCATTGGAGAATGTCTTAGTCATTTTTATTTCTTATTTTATTAACTGTTGGCAGGTGCACTAATAAAGTGAAATGACACTAATGAATTTAAGAAGCCTATAGGCTCATATTGGAATCTCTTAATTTCAATTATAGATCCTCTTGAACACTACCGTATAATAAATATTGTTTCTATATTTCATGAGCATTTGTTTGGGAGTTCTGCCAAGTAAGCACCAGATATGGTCAAAAAGTCACAGTAAAAATGGTAGACGGTGGATTACTTTCTTGGTAGACATAAGTTTCTTACATCTGTATCAATTTTGCAAAGAATGAAAGCATTTATTCTAGAATTTTCTGCAGCAGGTACATATAAGCTTTTGTATGAAACATCAACAAAGAAAATAAAGAAACAAACAAGAAGACACATGTCCTGTTTCATTTACATATTTTTATTTTGTCTCGGGACTTACTCTAGGCCCGGTTCTTCGTGGGTCTATCTCTGCTTTGAGATTATTTATAATGACTTTTTTTTTTTCTCCTTTTTAAGCTTCTGGCTTTCTACCTAGTTCCCTAGGTATAAAAACTCTCTCTCTACCTTACTCTAGTTTGGCACTACTTGAGTTTTATCCTTAGTTGCTAGTTCTTCAACCTGAAGCATCTCAGAAACTAGGTATTCATGGATATCTCATGTACCCCAATTGGCCTGAATAAGCACAGATAAATGTCTTATAGACACTGATTTCTGGTACATAAATGAAACACATACAGAGTTTTAAAACTATAAATAAATATTTGGCAGTCATTATAAGCAAACCACTGTATATTTGTGTCAGATTAAATATCTGCACCTTTGGGTATTTAGGGAACCATAATTAACTATGGGTTAATTAATTACGGTTTTTCTGAATCCAAAAAAAAAGATGAATTTTCAAATAAGTGTAGTGCAATTTCATCTGCTTATTACACAATTCACTAAAACAAGGATGAATGATTGACAAAATACAAGAGGAGATACTGGGACAAAAAGAGTTAGCTCTATTTTCTTTGCCTTAAATGCCTTCCCTTCTTTCCTAGTCATGGCAAACTCTTGCCAATGTCCAGAAATAGCTATTCTACAAAGCACTCCCAGACCACTCCATCCCTTGAAGATATTCATTCTAATATGTATTATTATACTGCTCTTATCTTAGATAGGTATGCATTTATTTCAATAAGAGTATCAGAAATGGTTATATATCTGCTGTGATGTGTAGTAGGTATTATATACCTGCTAATATTATCTGCTGTGAGGTGCATAGCTGCTTTGTAATTTGTACAACACACCTATTATAACAAATACTTAATCCCTTCTTCTATAAAGCTCATTGCTATATGAAAGCCAGACAATTATGAAATTAAATATTTTCTAGAAATTCTTTACAATGAGATCCTTACTATTATCATTTAAATAGGTTGAATTCACATGTGGATTCTATTTTCCCATGAAACCCTATCAAATAACCTTATCATTAGTCCTTCCCTGCTCCATCCATTTTAAATAAAACCTAAACATCATTAAAGAATTGTCTTACTTGTAAACCTCATTCCTTATTCCATTTTGTACTCAATTTGTGGCTATTGACATATTTCACAATCTTCTGCAATTGCTCTTGCTTGAGGCATGAAAAACTTTCTTGTTACCTTGTGATTCAGTAAAATTTATGCTTCTATGTCTTTCTATATTTTGAGCTCTCGCAGTGTGATACTGTTAATCAGTCTTCTTTCTCAGAAATAAGTGATGAAAAATACCTAGGATATAGAAATGCCTTAGCCGATGGCATTCAGAACATGCCTCTATGAAATTTGCTGTTCTGACATATTGATTTTTTTGAATTAAAGGCAATTGAAATACAGCATATGCAATAAGGACACTCTGACCTCCCTTTTTGCTTTCTGAAAGCAGGAGATAATTCTCACAGGCAAGGTGCGTCCCCTGTACCAGGAAGAAGGAAGACACTCTTATCACATGGCAGGGAGTTGAGGTCAAGAGAAATCTGTAGAAAGAAATCTTGTTAGTTTAATCCTTATCATCTTAGTCACTTTTCCACAGTTAACTACTGAAGTCCAGTTTCCTTTGTTTTGTCATGTTTGAGCAACTCACTACTCTTTGTTTCTCCTAATACGTAACTTGAGGCCTTACCTGCTTTCTGAGTCTTCATTCATCTTGTAAAGGATCCATGTCCATTTAATAATTACTAAATATGACTGGTGTGCTGTTCTCTTCTTCATCTGTCTTATGAGCTTTTAATTCTTAGGTCCTGGTGGACAGAGAGCTTATGAGGGTAAAGGAGAAATTTTACCTTTCTCACACCAAAATAATTTACTATAAATAAATTATAGTAGTTTGAACAGTAGCCTCCCCAAATTCCTATATATCCAGAAACTCAGAATGTGGTCTTATTTGGAGATAGTGTTTTTGCATATATAATGAATGAAAGACTAGAGATGGTATTGTACTGAATTAGGATGGACCCTACCTCTAATGAGAGTTCCCTTTTATAATACAGAACAACATATGCCCAGAAACGGGGGAAAAGATAATATAATGATACAGGAAGGATGTTTCTACAAGCCAAGGCAACCCAACAATTTCCAGGAAGCCTGCAAAGCTAGGAAAAAGCAGACAGCACTTGTTCTTCCTCAAAACCTCTAAGGAAGAACCCACCCTGCCAACATACTGATTTTGTGTTCCCGGAATCACGAGAGAACAAATTTTTCTTGGTGTAAGCTACCAAATTTGCAGTGATTTATTTCAACGACACTAGAAAACCAATACAAAGTTTATTTCATAAATATTTACGGAGCAATTGTTATGTGCCAGAAATGCTACCAACACTATGCATGGGGTATTCAAAAGATCCAGATGAGGCCTTCTATTCATTAAGGCTAATTGCAATATGAGGAATGACAGTAATAATAGACAGATACATATTGCTAACTATCTACTAAATGAGTTCAAACAATGAGTAAAAAGCCATATTTTTATTTCTGCATTTTTCTGTGTTACTTTGTGACATTTATGTTTATTGACATTTCAGTGGCACTTTAGAGAATTAAAATATTATCAGCTTCTATACACAGCATTGAAAGCTAATCTCTCTTTCTATTGAACAAAGAATTCCATGTCTTGTGAGTATGCATCCAGAGCTCTAAATGAAATAAAGTGATATTCTCTTCCATCACAGAAGATGATTATATTTGAACAACTGTAAAGGGCATTATGTTAGAATAAAGTAATTTGTGATGGAAGGAAAATGCAATGTATTTCCCTATTCATTAAGTATCAGTCAAGTACAGGAAAACATATATGAGCCCACAGTTTGTCTGAACTTGAGAATTCAGTAGTGCTTCCCAGTTTTGTAAGCTCCAGTAACATGATAAAAATCATAAAAGCTTTTTAAGTTCTGAAAATGTCACAATCAGATTTGAAATTCATCATTTCTCCTTTCTTTCAGGTATAGTTCAACTCTTCTAAGAAAAAAGAATTTTTAGCAACTTGTTTTAAGGATAAATGTAAAATGTCTTCATTTTTCATACTTTCAGAATAAAGTTTAAATGTATTTAAAGCTATCTGGTTTGATATTTGAATCTTGGGAATTCAAGTTTGGTTTTGTTTTTATACATAATACTCTTAAGCATACATACAGTCAATTAAATTAATACATTTCCCCATAGTGTGCTTTCACAATGTTTATGGTATTGTATGCCTGTGTTTGTTAAATATGAAACTGTGTGTACCCATGTCCGTATACAAAACATAATATTAACTGAGTATAAACAACATACAATAGTTCCCTATTATTGGAATTTAATAAAAGGATCAAAGAGAAATATGCATTGTTGCTAACTGGAGATTTAAAGCTATTATACAAACTTTGGAGTATATTAGTTGCTTCAGGGAGACTTTGAACATTTGTAAAAAGGTTCAAATTCTAGAAGACTTTCCTTGTAATTGGAGTGTATATGGGATTGAAGACTGGAGATTGAGTGAACAACTAGGACATTGCAACAAAAATTTAGGTGAGAGGTATTGTGGCATGGACTAAGGTCTCGGTGGTGGGGGCGGACAGGACAAAATGGGTACAAAAAGCAGGATGCAGGGAAAAGATGTCTGCACACAAAAATATCCCATGATTGACAAATGGGAAAATCCTCCTTCACTGATCTTTTTTTACTTAGCATTGGACCATTATCGCAGAGTGTTTGCTTTGAGAAAAGTCACCTCATGAGAATCATCAGAATAACATCAAGGAATTTTGTTAAATGTTTAGTCAATGAGTCATCTCTGAATTATTCAGGGGCTGATTATGTAGGTGATGGGCTTTTTCAGATGTCTCTCCCCACCCCTCAGTTTTCCATCTGTTTCTCATAATTGGTCATTTCACCATTCATTAGTCTCCTTACTGAAGGGATGGGAACTATTTTGAAGCATCAAAGTCTTTAAATGGTGCATCTTGTTTGCATCTTAATTGAAATTTCATCTGCTTTTGTCTCTATGGATTCCCAAAATCCATTTCCTAGCATCAAAGACTATTTCAGAGCAGCAATAGTTCTTGAAAATCATCTAATCCAATAGTCCTAGAACATGTTAAATTAGTTGTTACAAGTCACCTCGCTGGAAGGAAGGAAAGAGTTGTTTTGAACTCTAACTCTCCTCAAAGTTAATTCCATTCTTTCCTTTGAGGTCACCTTCTAATCTTTACTACATTATGTTAACCCTGAAAATTAGCTTTAAAAAGACTTTAGGAATTCTGTAGGTCTACCCTACTTGTTGCACGGGCCTACAACACCTTCTTACTAAAGTTTTTATGTATCTTTATTTTATGACGCAGACTAACCTGTCTCCCAGTCAGGCTTTAAGCCTCTGGGTTCTTCCCTTTCTCTTACATTTGGCTACAGAGTGGCAAGCCAACTTCTTATCTCTTCCTTCTTTGCTGCATTTTAAAATCATTGTTAATAGTTTGTAGACTAACAACAGAAAAAAATAAGAAATGAGAAAAGAATAGCTACTTAGAAACAAATCCTTTTCGATGGTGGTAACCGTAGATTTCCAAACTGGAGTCACCCCCTCCTTTTATTTCTACGTTTGGGACTCCCTGGGGCTTCCCGTATTCATCATCACTCCAGGATTCATTCAGGAAAATAATAGAAGTGCTTTATCCACCACACAACTTAACATATATTTATCTAGGACACTAAAGATTTAAATTCTAAAAAGTGGCAGAAAAAAATAAGGGTATGACAGCCGCAGTGTCATAAATATTTTTCTTTTGAAGCAAAGTGCTGCAAGGTGTGTGTGTACATGCCCATGTGTGTATGTGTGTGTTTGTGTGTGTATTTAGTATTCAATTTCTCTTTTGCAACCTATATAAAATCAATTACTCTGGGAAAAAAGGAAAAGGTAACTGATTCAAGAAGTTACCTATCGAGCTCCCCCGAGTCCTGTCCTCTCCTTTGCCTTCTCAGACATCACGTCCTTCACCACTCACTTCACCACCTTCTCCACCAACTGCCTGTCCCCGGGCTCTGTCCAGGCCTGCCAGCAGCACAACCAGCGTTCATGTGGGCACTGGGAGCTGGGCTCTGGGATCTCTGTGTCCCACTTTACCAGCTTCCAGGGCGGCTGGGAGTCCCGGGGTCTGGCGGGAATGGGGGGTGGTGCAGCCAGACTGACAGGAGACCATGCAAGAACTGAATAACTCCCTGGTCACCTGCCTGGACAGATTGAGGAGCCTGGAGTCTGATAATCAGAGACTGGAGAGCTAAATCTTGGAACAACTGGAAAAGAAGGGGCTCCAGATCAGAAACTGGGCACATTACTTCAAGACCATCGAGGACCTGAGGGCTGGATATTTGCAAATTCTGTGGAAATGCCCATGGTACTGCATATTGACAATGCAGGTCTTGCTGCTGATGCCTTTAGAGGCAATTGGTGGTCCACCAATTCCCACGCCAATTGGTGGAGAGTGACATCCATGGGCTCTGCAAGGTCACTGATGACACCAGGGTCACTCTGCTGCAGCTGGAGGCAGATCGAGGCTCTCAAGGAGGAGCTGCTCTTGGTGAAGAACCATGAGGAGGAAGAAAAAGGCCTGCAAGCCCGGATTGCCAGCTCTGGGTTGACCATGGAGGTAGACGCCCCCAAATCCCAGGACCTGAGCAACATCACGGTGGACATGCAGGCCCATATGTCCCTCAGGCTCGTCACCTCACAGTCTGCTGAGGTCCGAACTGCTGGGATGATGCTCACAGAGCTGAAACGTACAGACTGGCCCTTGGAGTTTGACCTGGACTCCATCAGAAATCTAAAGTCCAGCTTAGAGAACAGCCTGAGGGAAGTGGAGACCCGCTGCTCTGTTTAGATGTATCATCTCAATGGGTTCCTGCTGCATTTGGTGTCAGAGAGGGCACAGATCACGCAGAGGGACAGAGCCAGGCCCAGGAGTGGGAGGCGCTGCTGAACTCCAAGGTCAAACTAGAGGCTGAGAGCGCCACCTACCGCCGCCTGCTGGAAGACGGGGAGGACTTCGAACTTGGCCATGCAAGTCCTGGACGGCAGCCATTCCATGCAACTGTGCAAAGGACCACCGCCAGCAGGATACCGGACAGCAGAGCAGTGTCTGAGACCAACGACACCAAAGTTCTGTGGCATTGAGGCCGTAGGAGTAGGGTGTCCTTATACTGATAAAGAGTTCAGAGGTTACTGGATAAAACTTTACCTACCTCATTTCAATAGTGTACAAATATTTTCCAAACAGGAACCTCTTGTCGTTTTCATTATTAATGATTGCCACGCAGAACTAGAGAAAAAATACACACGTCAAAATTCACTTGACATCCATTCAACAAACATTTATTGAGATGCTACCATGTTTCATTAATTATTCTAATCATAATAATATTATATTTCATTATGTTATTTCCCTTGAGCCTTTTCACTTATTCACAAAACTAATCAGCCTTATTTTGTAATTCAGCATTTTACAATCACAATGTCAAAAATGAGAAGACTGCCTTGTATTTTTAAAACATTTGTCTCTGGACTCTCTGATTTCAAGAAATAATCTATCTCCACCTTGATACTGTATCTATTCTTATTTATTTATTTATTGTTAAATCATAGTTGCGTACATTAATGCAATCATGGGGTACAATGTGCTGGTTTTATATACAATTTGAAATGTTTCCATCAAACTGGTTAACACAGCCTTCATGGCATTTTCTTAGTTATTATGTTATGACAATTTATATTCTACACCTAATAAATTTCACATGTACCCTTATAAGAGACACTGTAAGTGTGGTCCCACCGCCAATTACTCACCCTCCATCCATCTCCCCCCCTTCCCACCCTTCTCTCTCCCCTTTCCCCTTTTTCTTGGGCTATAATTGTGTTATAGCCTTCATAAGAAAGCTATAAATTGATATCATAGTAAGACTGAGTGAATTGGATACTTTTTCTTCCATCTTGAGATACTTTGCTAAGAAGAATAAGTTCCAGCTCCATCCATGTAAACATGTAAGAGGTAAAGTCTCCACCTTTCTTTAAGGCTGCATAATATTCCATGGTGTACATATACCACAATTTATTGATCCATTCATGGGTCGATGGGTACTTGGGCTTCTTCCATGACTTAGCAGTAAAGTTTGTTTCTACATTTTTGTTAACATTTTCTTCCAAGAATGTTACTGTCTTTCCTCTATGCTTCCAAGTACATTCAAAATAGAGTAATTAACCAATATTAATGAAAGGCCATTCAAATGCCAAACTCCTAACATACACTGTTTTATTTAATACTACTTTCAAAATCTGTAAAACTTTCATATTTTACAGATAAGAAAGGAAATTCTCAGGACAGCATTGCCCAATATTGCAGAACTAGAAATTGTAAAAGTTGTTATTTAAACTAGGATCGTCTCACCCCAGATCATGGTCTTTGCCACACTGAGGCTCTTCACTATGTTGCATTTTCTTTAACTGTGTGTACATGCAGATAAGTATCTCCAAAATTTCTTTTTTGTTGTTTTTGTTGACAGGAGGAACCATGTATAATTTAAATCTGTATCTCAAAGTTAGAGTATTTTATGATAAGTGAGATAAAATAAATGCTTGTTGAATTTAATTAAACTGAACAGTCTCTCAAACCTTCTAATTAGAATAAATGAGGTATACAGAAAGCTACGCTGTAAATATCACTTCCATCATAAAGCAGTAACAAGAATCCTTAAGAGAGATAATTGTGATTAATTTAAATGTACAATAGGTACTTTCAATTGAGAGAGGGGACATAGGTTCATTAAGAGCTAAACCTAAAACTTTAGTGCTTAAATAGTTTGCTGAGAAGAATGGTCCTGAATGGGTATACTTCTTAAGGCACAAAACCTGTCTCTAGTTTAAAAATGGCATTGTAATGGCTAGTAGACTTACCTTAGTTAATTATCCCAGAAAGTTTTGCAATCAGAACCAAAGAAAAATATCTGAAAAACACTAAGGTGGTTTCTAATAAGGGTAAGTCAAGTCCCTTACATGAAATGCTGTATTAACTAACTGTCTAAGAAGGAGACAGATCTTTTAACAGTTCTAAATATTATTTCTGAATATTTGTTGCATATGAATTACTGATTTCCATGACCTGAGATAGATCGGTTCAATGGGTTTAACTTGATTTTACCCAGTGGCCTTCTAGTGTGTGAAGGTTAGTGGATTGCATCCTATGAGAGGGATCTTAACATTGCTTGGGAAAGAGCTTACGTACAGGTTGGCTTTTAAATCCATAATGGTAATTAATGAATCATGTGTTTCATCTTGTATTGAACAATCTTTTATCCTATGCTCTAAGGTTGCAGACTAAAGTTTGAATCCATATCAGCCTTCGAGAGATATATACCATAATCCTCAGAGGGAATGGATCAGTAAACGCTGCTGGATTACTGAAATCTCACACACATCACTCAAAAACCTAAGCATATGTATACATGAGGGTTGACTGGTAATGTAATCACTTTACCAGGAAGACAACACTGTATTACAATGGTTTCGTATAAAGAAAATGCATACTAAAACTATTAGTTTTTGTATTCTCACTCAGGAGTTTGTAAACATTTTCCATAAAGGCCAGATATTAACTATTTTAAGCTCTAAGGACCATAAGGCCTCCATTGCAAATATGAACTCTACCCCATTCTAGCATAAAAGCAGCTAAAGACAATTGTGTGATTGCATTGCAACAAAAATCTACTTATAGATTTTCTTGACAGAGGCAGATGGGGACAGCATATGATCTACAGGCCTTAATATAACCTCTGTTGTAGACACCTCACCTGAATTATCTTGATTAATTCTCACAATATCTATGAGGTATATATTGTTATTTCTCACTTAAAAATGAGTATATTGAGGAGTATGTTTAAATAAATCATCATTTAATTATTAAAAAGTAGAGCTACAATTTGAAACCATATTGTCTTGATCACATGACGATTATTGTTCTCCTTTTGATTAAGTGTTTATGTTACTTAAAACTAATTTCAACTCTGAACGACCAAAAACACAAAATAAAAGTAATTTATGCAATATAAATTAATCTTTTAGTTAAAGTTACACAAGTGGTCCAGAAGTCCTATTTACTTTATCTTATCATCCTGCAATTCTCCTCAAAAATCTTCAGATTTGTGATTTGAACTGTCTGTTCCATTCCAGCTGAAATATCCATACTCCAGACAGCAGGCAGGGGAAAAGGTAAGGGGAAGAAAAGAGAGTAATGCCATTTGTTTCAATGGAATTGCCCACTTGTTCTACACAACACTTCCATTTCTTTATAGGATCTCATTCAAGAAAGCTGGTGATAGTCTTTATTCCAGGTAAGTGTTAAAGATTCTATTACTCCGAAAAAGAGAAGAATTGAAATGGTGAAACTAGAGACCCTCACAAAGAGTTATACTTCATCTGTTCAATGCACTTCAGGTGGCAGTGTGGGTGCCAGCTAAAATTTGTGGAGCTGCACCAATGAAAGCACCTTACCTGGGCTTTGCTTAGGTTTTACTGTCTAGTCAGCCCCACCATCCAATCAAAAAGAGTCCATGATAGATGATTAATGTTCCCCAAAACAGATAGTAAGTGGCAAGTCCAGAAAAAAAAAATGCAGCTAAGCTCTATCTCTGAGTTCATGTTCTTTCCATGGAATAGTAATGTTTGAATAGTTAGAAGCATTCAACTGAATTTAGAATGTGACAAAAGCTACAGTCAATAGGCAAACACTTACAAGAATAAAATGTCTCTTAAATCTATGGTGGGCAAAGCCTTGTAAAAATGGAACAATGATAGCAGTGGTTTTTAATGATGATATAAAATATATATAAGGATCACATGTCCTCCAGATCTAGCTCAGAATTTGAGATGAGGTGCCAGGGTGCCAGGGGTGTAGTGCCTTGCACCTGTAATCCTAGAACTCTGGGAAGCTGAGGTGGGTGGATTATTTAAGCTCAGGACTACAAGACTAGCCTGAGCAAGATTGAGACCTCATCTCTACTACCAAAAAAAAAAAAAAAAAAAAAAAATTAAGGCAAGAGGATCTCTTGAGCCCAAGAGTTTGAGGCTGTTGTGAGCTATGATGAAACCATCGCACTCTACCCAAGGTGATAGAGTAAGACTCTGAATCAAAACCAACAAACAAACGATACTTGAGATAAGAGAAATAAAATTGTTCTATAGTTTTGTTAGAAGTATATTATTAAAATAAAACCAGCAAAGAATAAATGCTTGTCTGAGAGCAGTGATTAAATATCACCTAGGAATTTTATTAAAATGTAAATCCTGACTCTCTAGTTGTGGGATAAAGCCTATAATACTTTAATCTTAATAGCTCCCAGGTGAACAAGAAAAGAAAATTATGTGCCAGTAGTCGTGAAAAATATCCGTGCAAAAATCCTCAAAAAAATCTTAACAAGCAGAATTATACACCACAAACAACTTCTTGGATTTATTGATAAAATGCAGAATGTCACAACATACAAAACTCATGGTATATACAACATTAATAGAATGAAGACAGAAAGATTATCTTGATTGATCCAGAAAGAGCATTTGACAAAATTCAACACCCTTTCATAATAAAAACATAAAAAAATTAGGAAAAAAACCATAATGAGTCTATATATTAAAAAAGCTAACATATTTTTATAAGACCGAAATATTTTCTTCCAAGATCAGAGATAAGACAAAGATGCCTACTCTTAACACTTCTATTCAATATAGTACTGAAAATCCTAGCCAAAACAATTAGACAAGAAAAAGAAATAAGGACATCCAAATTTGACAGGAAAAAGGAAGACTATTTGTTCAAAGATGACATGATATTATATCATGAAACCCTACATATTGTACACACACAAATTATTGAGACTAATATATGAATTTAACATCGTGGTAGGATACAAACATTCCTTCAAAAAATCAGTTTCATCTGATTTTTTGGTCTACTTCCATGCATTAAAAACAAAAAATAATGCAAAAATAAAATTAAGAAAATAATTTAATTTGCACCAGCATTGGAAAGAAAAAAAAATACTTAGAATTTACTTAGGTGAGGAGGGAAAAGACTACACACTGTAAACTGCCAAATGTTCCTAACAGAAATATTAAAAGACACCAAAAAAACAGAAATACACTGGTATTTATGAACTGGAAGTATTAAATTACCCAGAGCCACCTATACATTTAACATAATTTCTCATCAAATTCCCAATGACATTTTATGGAGAAAAAAAATCTCTTAAGATGCATATAGGATCTCAAAGGGACCTCATTAGCCACAACAATATTGAAAAAGCAGAGCAAACTGGAGATATCATACTTTCTGATTTCAATACTTATTACCAAGCTGAAGTACTCAGAATAATGTGGCATTTGCAAATGATGAATGTATAGGCCAATGCAGTAAAATAGATAACCTGAAATACAGAAAATAGTATTATTAAATATTATTACATTTATATATCTAAGTAAAAGTTTACATGCTCAGATCAACATCTCACCTTTACCCATCTACCCTTTCAGGGTAATCACAATTGTCCTCTCTATGTTGATGAGTTTGACCTTTTTAGGTTTCACATGTAAGTAAAGTAGTATTTTTCTTTCTGTGCCTGGTTTTTAAATCATTTAATATAATGTTCTCCGTGTTGTTACCGATCACAGAATTTGCTTCTTTATAAAGCCTACATAATCTTTTATGTGTATATGCCGCACTTCTTTTATTCTTTTCTTTAAAAACTGTATTAACTGGTATTCTAACAAAGTTGAGTTTAGCATTCTATTAAAAATAAGCAAAAGGATGATAAACATTTTTTCATATTGTGTGAAAAATATTTCACGTATTTCATATTTTTTCATATTTTTCCCAGTGTGTTTGGCCACTGGGAAACAACTTAAGTGCCTCTCAACTCACAAATGTATAAATAAACTATGGTCTACATATACCATAGAATACTGTTTATTCACAAAGAAAGACAGAGACTTTACATTTTCTGCATTTACCTGGATAGATTTAGAGAACATTCTCCTAAGTAGGGGGAAAAGGTTCATAAACATGATAAACAAAAGAGGGAGAAGGAAAAGGAAGGGGAACAGAACCTCCCAAAAATGAAGGGGGAAATATTTTGTTAAAAAAAAATTGGAGGGGAAAAAAAAGAAAAGAATAACTGAAAGGTAAAAGCAACCTAAGTGTTCATCATTGGATGAACAGATAAATAAAATGTGCTCATTGTGTTTATACACATATGTACAGACAGGTGGGCACACACAGCAACAGAAGTAGAAAGGTGGTCGCCAAGGTCTGAAATGAGAGTGGATGGGCAGTTATTGTTTAATTGTTACAGAGTTCAGTTTTGCAAAATAAAAAGCTCTGAATGGATTTTGTTGTTGGTTACACAACAAAATACTTACCTATTTAAAGTACCTAATGTATTTAAAGCCACTGAATTGTACATTCAAGAGTGTAGCAAGCCCTTAGGAGTACCATGGATTTTATTTTAGAAATTTTTAACCACATAGAACTAATGATTATCTTAAATAAAAATGATTTAGAGCCATAACTTCATACATCCTCTTCTCTGATGTTTTTCAGGCAATTTTTATAAATGTCAAAATCTATCATTTTTTTCATATGTATGTGTATGAGTGTGTACCTGTTTGAAGTTGGAAAAGATACCTATCTTTCTGAACTTTAAATGTTTCTGAGGGTTGTAGTCTAATTATTATCTTTTTAAAATGAAATTTAGAAAATGGAAGAGGTTATAGGTGAGATAAAACAGTTTTTCTCATATATCAGAGACTTCTGCATCATACCAAACTTAATTCTCTCTTGCTGGTAATTAATACATATAAAGTAGGTAAAATTTTAAATTGTTACACTTTCTTCTAATAAGAAATTATTTGTATGGCTTTCAAGGAGGTGTGTAAGGGGAAACAATCAATTTTTTAAATTAAATTAAATGTAAATTTATTTCAAAATATTAAGGGAGTACAAATGTTTTGGTAGCATGGGTTGCTTTGCAATGCTTGAGAAACAGCTATAAGTGTGCCCTTAGCCCAGGTAGTGTGCATCATACCCGAGAGGCAGGTTTTTGCCCTTCCCTCCTTGCCTTTCCCTGCTGCCTGATTTCCATTTAATTTTACTTCCTTCTGGGCACCTGAGTACTTAACAGTTAGTTCCAATTTAATAATGAGAACATGTATTTTTTCTATTCTTAAGATACTCCACTTAGGGTAATAGCCTCCAGTTCCATCCAAATTGTACCAAAAGGCATATTTCATCCTTTATAGTGTCTGAGTAATACTCCATGGTATACATGTAATGCATTTTGTCAATCCACTCATAAATGGATGGGCACTTGGGTTAATTCCACATCTTTGCAAATTGTGAATTGAGATCTAATAAACAGCCAGATACAGTTATATTTTTGATTAAAAAAGATGTGTTTTCCTTTGGGTAGATATCCAGCAGTGGGATTGCTAGAACTAAATGTAGGTCTACCTCCAATTCTTTAAGAATCTCCTTACTGCATTACATAGGTGGTATTAACTAATAAACTGTCTTACCAAACTTACTTCCTTTCTCTCTGCATCCACACAAACATGTATTGTTTTTGGACTTTTTAATAAAACCATTCTGGCAGGGTAAGCTGGTATCTCACAATCGTTCTCGCTTGTATTTCCCTAATGATCAGTGATGTAGAGGACTGTTTTGATATGTTTGTTGACCATTTGTCTCTTTTCATTTGAAACATTTTTGTTCCTCTCTTTTGCCCAAGTTAAATGTAGTTATTTGTTCTTTGCCTGCTGATATGCTTGAATTCTCTGTCCATTGTTGATATTAGTCCTTTGTCAGGCATATAGCTTGCAAATATTTTCTTCCAATTTTTAGGTTGTCTATTTGCTTGTTTGCTTATTTTCTTAGCTGTGAAGAAGCTCTTTAGTTGAATCAAATTCCATTTATCTATATCATTGTAGTGATTCCCAGTGGGGCATTGGCCATCAGTTCTTTGCCTAAGCCAATACCTAGAAAACTCTTTCCTACATTTTCCTCTAGATCAGTGGTTGTCAACCTTCCTAATGCCACAGTGTATTTTCATTGTTATATAGGGGTCGTGACCCACAGGTTGAGAACCATTGCTCTAGAATATGTGTGGCTTTGTACTTTACATTGATGTCTATTATCCATCTTGAATTAATTTTCCTGAGTGGTGAAAGACAGGGGTCCTATTTCATTCTTATGCATGTGGCTATGTAATTTTCCCACACCATTCATTTAATAGGGCTGCTGTTCCCAAATGGATATTATGATATGCTTTGTCAAAGATCAACTAGCTGTAGATAAATGGTTTTGTATCTAGTTATGAGAGATTTTACTTTTCTGTTTCTGGTTAGGCTAGCCAGAGGTTTATCAATTTTATTAATCTTTTCAAAGAACCAACTTTTGTTTTGTTGAGCTTCTGAATGATTCTTTTGTTTTCAATTTCATTTAATTCTGCTCTAATTTTGGTTATTTCTTTTCTTCTGCTGGGTTTGGAATTGGATTATTCTTCCTTTTCCAGTTGCATGAGATGACCCATTAGGTTGAAGTTCTCTCTGTTTTCTTGATGAAGGCTTCTAAAACTATAAAGTTCTCTCTTAGTACTGCCTTTGCAGCATCCCATAGGTTTTGATAGTTTGTGTCTTCATTATCATTTTATTCCAAAAATTTGATGATTTCCTTTTTAATCTCATTTTTGACTCGGTTATCATTCAGCCTAAAGTTATTTAGTTTCCATTAATTAATGTTTGAGTATGAAGATTTCTGTTGCTGTTGAGTTCAACTTTTATTCCATGATACCTGAGAAGATACAAGGAATTATTTCTATTCTTTTACATTTGTTGAGGTTAGACCTGTGTCCTAAAATATGATCAATTTTGGAGGATGATCCATGGGTTGATGTGAAGAATGTGTATTCAGTTTTATTAGGATGAAACGTTTTGTAGATGTCTGTTAACTTTATTTGTTCTAGGGTCAAATTTAAGTCTATTATTTATTTACTTAGTTTCTTCATGGAAGATCTACCCAGAACAGACAAAGAGGTGTTAAATTCTCATATTATTGTGGTGCAGGAAGATGTCAAATTTTCATATCCATTAGGGTTTGCTTTATAAATTGAGGAGCATTTAGGTAGGGCATATAAATGTTAATTATTTAATCATCTTCATATTGAGTGTTTCCTTTGACAAATACGTAGTGTACATCTTTGTCTTTCCTCATATTTGTTGGTTTAAATCCTATTGTATCTGTAAATAAAATTGCAATTGCTGTTTTTTCCTGATTTTCATTTGCCTGTATTATAAATTTCCATCCATTCACCTTGAGCCTTTTTTAATCCTTTGAGGTAAGATGAGTATCTTCTAGGCAATAGATAACCTGGCCTGAATTTTTGTATCCACTCAGCAAACCTGTGCCTCTTTAGAGGATAATTTAAGCTATTCACATTAATTGAGAGAATTGATATGTATTAGGTAGTGTTTTGGCTATCATGTTTTCCAAAGGGCCAGTACATATTTTTTATCCTTTTACCATTATGGAAATTAGGGTTTTTTTTGATAAATTCTGGGTGAGTTTACTTTTGTGGTAGACCATTGTGCTGGTCATTATGGAAAATGGGTTTGAGTAGAGAGGTGGTTAGTTATGGCAAATTACCTCAACATGTGTATTTCAGCAAGGTATTTGATTTATCCATCACAGATGAAATTCAGTTTAGCTATATTCAGGATAGGCTGAAAGTTGTTTTGTTTTAGAAGATTGAAGGTCGATGACCATCCTCTTCTGACTTGAAAAGATTTGCAGTCATTCCAATATTTCTCCCTTTGTAGGTAATTCTTTTCTTATGTCTGGCTGCTTGGGATTTTCTCTTTCATCTTAACTTTGGAAAGTTAATCAGAATATGTCTAGGAGATGCTTTATTTGGATTGATTCATGCTGGGGCTCTGAAACTAGTATCTGAATCTCTGTATCTCTTTGCAATGCTTGGGAAATTCTCCTCCATAATATATTAGAATAGAGCTTCTGTGCCTTTAGGACCATTCTCTTCTTCATCAGGAATCTGTTGTGTGATGGTTTTGCGAGGGACAGGCAGCTTCACCATTGGTGTAAACTCACCCCTGGAATTATTATAATGATAGAGACAGATTACCCAATCATTGGTGCTTTATTGTTTAACTTTATTGTTCCTGACCACCTTTTATAGTAGACTGGTCACGTACACTTTATCAACAAGCAAAGCATTCTTATTACTAATCTTTTCTAAAGTTAGTTCAACCTTCAAAGAGACACAAAGTTTGAAATCTCCAGACAGCTGCAAAAGGGAGTACGTCTAGAGACTTGACATTAAGATGGGAATAAGCTCTGGAGTTTTGCTTTGCACTCATTGTATTGCAGAAAGCAGGTTTATGGCTCCTGTTTCTATGCAACCTGGAGACCACACAGTTTTCTGATAAGTTCAGGTCTATCAACCTCTAGGCTGTGTCTCTGCAGGAAGGCTTTTAACCCTTTCCTCACAGGCTTAACAGCCACATAGCCTGAGTCACTGATGATGGTTTTTTAGGCCCAAACCTTCAGGCCCTGTTCTATGTTGACCAAGGCTACCAGGTCTTCGACAGAGTTGTGTTCCACAAAAGTCTGTCTACCTGCTTCTGGAGTTAAAAGTGAGCACACAGTATGTGGGGTTTTATCCCACAGGAATCCCTATAATTTGGATGTTTGATCTTTTTGGAATAATCTTACAACTTTCTCAGGGAATTTATGTTCTATTTTTGTTTTCCATTTTTCTACCTCTTCCAATGCTTCATTGGGATCATTCAAAAGTCTTGTCTTCAATTTCTGAGATCCTTTCTTCTGCCAACTCAACTCTATTACTGAAGGATTCTACTGTATTTTAAAGTTCCTTGAATAACTTTTTGACTTTCTTGCGTTCTGTTATATCTTTTCCCATTATGTCCATATCCTTGGTGAATTAGTCTTTGAATTCATTAATTTCTTGAGACAACTTTTGAGTTACTCTTTGGATTTTTATTTATATATTTTCCTCCATTCTATTTATCTTATTTACCATACATATTCTGAATTTTATTTTTGACAATTCAGCCATTTGTCTATGAATGGCATCTTTTGTTGAACCTCTTTTGTCATTCCTTGGGAGGAGTTGATCTACTGTGATCATATTGCCAAAATTCTAGCAGAAATAACAACGGACACCACATAAATTCAAAATTTCTCAATAATTACTACAAAAACTCTTTCTCAGAAATATTAAAATCTGAAGGAAATGGACCAATACCTAGAAGCATGCCACCTTCCTAGGCTCAATCAGAAATAATTAGAAATTTTAAATAGACCTATATCAATCACTGAAATAGCATCAAAAATATAAAATATTCCAGAAAAGAAAAGTCCCGGACTAGAGGGCTTCACATCAGAATTCTACCAAAGAATGCACCAAACGGAAAAACATACCATGCTCATGGCTGGGAAGAATCAACATTGTTAAAATGTCCATACTACCCAAAGCAATATATAATTTTAATGCAAGCCCCATTAAAGCTCCACTGTCAAACTTTAAAGATCTAGAAAAAATAATACTTCATTTTACATGGATTCAGAAAAAACATAGAATAGCAAAGATATTACTCAGCAACAAAAACAAAGTAGGAGGAATTACGTTACCAGACCTCAGACTATACTATAAATCAATAGTAATCAAAACAGCATGGTACTGGCATAAAAACAGAGAGGTAGATGTATGGAACAGAATAGAGAGCCAAAAGATGAATCCAGCTACCTACCATTATCTGATCTTTGACAAGCCAATTAAAAATATTGAGTGCGGAAAAGATTCCCTATTTAACAAATGGTGCTGGGCTAACTGGATGGCGACATATAGAAGGCTGAAACTAGACCTACACCTTTCACCATTAACTAAGATAGACTCTAACTGGATTAAAGATTTAAACTTAAGACATGAAACTATGAAAATACTAGAAGAAAGTGTGGGGAAGACACTTGAAGAAATCGGCTCAGGTGAAAATTTTATGAGAGTATTTCAAAATGTATATGAAAACAGCACACTGTACCCCCATGATTGCATTAATGTACACAGTTATGCTATGAGAAATAAAAAAAAAAAATTAAAAAGAAAAATACTCATTAAAAAAATTATACACCATGATCAAATTGATTTTATCCCAGCGTTACAAGGTTGGTTTAACATACATAAATCTATAAATATAATACATCAAATAAATAAAATAAAAAACAAAGACCATATGATTCTATCAATTGATGTAGAAAAGGCTTTTGATAATATCCAGCATCCTTCCATGATTAGAATACTCAAGAAAATATGTTTAGAGGGGACTTTTTTTACTGATAGAGGCCATATACAGCAAACTTACAGCCAATATTATATTGAATGGAGTAAAATTGAAAACATTTCCGTTCAGATACAGCACTAGACAAGGATGCCTATTGTCATCACTGCTATTCAAAATAGTACTGGGAGTCTTAGCCATCACAATCAGGCAGGACATAGGGATCAAGGGTATTCAAATGGGGTCAAAGAAGGTCAAACTCTCACTCTTCATGGATGACATGATATAATATCTGGAAAACCCCAGGGACTCAACTACAAAGCTCTTAGAAGTGATCAAGAAATATAGCAGTGTCTTGGGATACAAAATCAATACTTGCAAATCAGTAGCTTTTGTATATGCTAACAATAGTCAAGCTGAAAATATAATCAAGGACTCTATTCCTTTTACTGTAGTTACAAGGAAGATAAAATATCTGACAATTTACTTAACAAAGGACATGAAACATCTCTATAAAGAGAATTATGAAACTCTGAAAAAAGAA